>MU226101.1:143351-155584 GCA_018584345.1 Thuja plicata
CCTATACAATAAAGTGCATGTAAAATATTTATTACTACACACAAGTAAAATACATATGCATGCATAATTAATCTTAAACAATTAATTACCTTTCCTTTGTCGATGCATGAGGAAGGAACCCCCTCGTTCCCCCCACTAACATCAGCTAAGACTTGAAAGAGTACAATAAGATGACAATATATTAGTAAATATATGAATTTTATTGCTCTAATTGATAAAGATTTCAGCATGTACACCAAATAATATTAAAAAAAACTAATGGGTACATAATTTATAATATACCATATAGGTGTCAAGGCCAAATGAAATGGCCAAAAGTGTGGATTCATCCACCTGCCTCAACTCCTCCTCTGTCATCGACTAAACATAAATGGACCAAATATATATACATAAGTGCATGCAGTCATTAAAACTAATCTAAATAAATAAATTATTTTTTAATTAAATAAGTCATGTGACAAATTTATTTATAATGTTTACTCTTACCATATCAATAGGACTTCATGGCTCTATGTACCCGTCCTCAACACTCTCATGAGACACAGATGCTCCATGAGGTTTTACAGCTTCTATCGCTGCATCTCCTGTGTCCTCCTCATCAATAACATACTGATATGTATCAGCATTAGTAAGTGGTTTGAGGCACAAATTCTTGCACATAATGCAAGTATGGGGCATGCATACATGTGAACAACTGCCAGATGTCGATGCGCCAACATCATCCACACCAGGAGGCAACAATGAGCTAGTCTGCATGATCAAGTGATCACTCAGCATGTGAATGGCCCTAATACTCTATGAGGTAGCCTCTGCAATGATATCAAGATGATGCACTAGAGGAGGGGGTGCGACAATAGTGGGGGGGACAAAGGTAGTGGGCTTTTTGCACTGGGCAAATGGCCTAGTCTAAGGAGCTCCTCCGCCTACGCCCATGTTAGGCCTCATGCTCCAATAATTAACATTGTGACCAAGCACAAACTCAACATACAATTCTTTTATGAAATAGAAAGGGAGCTCCAAATTGCTATGGGGTGGTTTATCAAAAACCATCCACCAGTCATCACAAAAGTGTGTGCGCATTGCTTCATTTGTGCACCATTTTATTGATAATTTTGGCTTTTTGGGATCAATTTTAATCCAGTTTTAGGATTAACAAAAAGGGAGGCTATATCTTCCTTAGTTATATTAAGGGCAACAATCCCATCATGGTCAAGCCCGTCATCAAATTGGGTGTGCATATTATCACGCCAATGAAAAGAAACATTATGTTGCTGCGTAAGGGTGTCAATATTTTCAATAATGGTATTTAGGGTGGTAGGTATATTCTTATACGTGTTTTTGAAGCCTTGTATAGTGTTCAAATTCTCTTGTATCAAATCCTCTAAAGATTGAGGGTTTTGAAGCGGTTCTGGATTGTTTTGGGCATCATTATTTGGTGGGGGAGGGTTATTATCTTCATTATTGTCAACCATGCCTGATTAAATAATATACAAATATAAATTTCAAATCGATTTCATATATTATTAAAAAAATCAATATAAAACCCCATTTTAACCAAAAAAACTACATTTAACATGAAAATGAAAAGAATTAATCTAGATATAGCAAGAATTTACTTACCATATAAACTGTGGAGTCGAATTTGTTGTTGGAGCAATCAAGTACCTGAAAAAATTGTGTATAGGATATTTCTAGCTATTTTCCAAACCCAAAACGATGAGAGAAATGAAGAAAGCGGCTTGCGGGTTTTGATTTATGCCACAGGTTTCGGGTACCCGATTTTTTTGGTTACCTGATATTTTTAGGTACGCAAAAATATCATGTACCCAAAAATATCATGTACCTGATTAGGCTTGTGTTTTGGTGTCAGGTTTGCCCAGGTGTACTGACACCCAGGCCTACTAAAAAGTCAACAAATGTTTTCATGCGCTTTTGGACGAGTGAAAAGTGGATTTTTTCACATCGCCACTTTTTGGCCCCCCATGATCTTGCACATACCCATTAACCTTCTTTGGGTAGTGTGCTTGGGCACTGAGCCCACTATTTCTCTTGAATCCTAACATGGTATGTCCTTTAATAGGGTCTATGTGTAATGTAATATTGTAATATGCTCCTAATAGGGATAAATCTTTTAACAGGGATACTATACTCTCAGTATATCATTTGTGCATTATAATTTATACCGAGGTTTTACCTTTAACAGGGTTTCTTCGACAATAAGTATTGTGTTATTATGTTGGCATTTACTGTGTTATCATTTGCATTGAAGTTTTGGTTTATAAAGATTAAAGTTTAATATTGTGTATCACAACTGATTCACCCCCCCCTCTCCGTTGTGCTTGTGGAATGTTATTCCTAACATTTCCTTCTATAGATCTAGATTGTTTCCCCCATTGGAGGCTAAGCAAAGGAGTTTTCTATCAAGAAAGGAGATCTAAATTTATCCATCAAATCTTCTTCTTCTCTTACCCAATCCAAAATTGCGGTGAATTACAACATCTACTACATGAGGTTTTGTCTTACATAATTTCCTTTTGGTTTTTGTCTTGATTCAAAGCTATTGCATCAACATACATGATCACATTCTAAGAGACAATTGCATCTACATGGTATGATATTCTCCATTGTTTAGATCTAATATTTTCTAAATGAAAAAAATCTTTTCATTTTTTTTTAATTTCAATTCCAAGTTGATTCCTAAGCAGGGGTTTGACTAAGGAAAATCCCTCCCCTTAACCTTCTTCCCCATATTTTTGTGTGTAGGACTAGGTTGCAGAGTTGTGGATCTGGATCAGAAGGAACAGACACAGTCGTAGGCCCTTGGAAATTTTTATCAGACTTGGAGCTACTAGGACTAAGTCAAGATCTTGTCACAGTCCTGAAAAATTGACATAGTCCTGCACTTTTTGGTTGAAAATTTCACAGTGGATAGTTACACGCATCAGGCTCCTAGATCTAGAATTACAACTAATTTTGACATTTCGTCGACAGTCAAATTTGGATCCAAAGGTCAATCTTCCTCTTCTTATTTCAAAGTGAGTTCATTCTTCCTATTTTTCTCTTGCACTTACTTTCATAGATCAAATTTATATTTCCTTGTCATTTCTACATAAGGGATTCAAAACCCTACATTGTGTAGATCTTGCATTGGAACCCTTACTCTCTTGGTTGTGCTAATCAGATTCACTTTGTTGGAGGTTTTTTATTCTAATGTTTGTAAGCTTTGGGATCTAGCAACTCTTAGGATTGCATACCATTTCTTATTATACAGTTGCTAAATAGAATAAAAGAAAAAAAAATTAAATATTCACAGGACTTGTGTTGTGATTTTTATGGAAATTTGTTTGTAAATAGAATAGAAGAGAAGATTTTTAATGTTCAAGGGACTTTTATGGAGGTTTGTTCGTAAATAGAATAGACAAGAAACTTTGTAATATTTACGGGACTGCTATCATAATTTTTATATAGGTTTATTAGTGAATAGAATAGAAGAGGATATTTTTTAATGTTTAGGGCAGGTCTTGTGTGATTTTTATAGAGGTTTGTAGGTATCACAGGTTTGCTGCTATAATTTTGACTGAGGAATGTTGGTAAATAGAATAGAAGAGATAATGTTTATAGAAGTTCATTGGCAAATAAAATAGAAGGAAAGAATTCATTGAAGTGTCCAAAAGAAACTACAAAACTTCCTAGATCAAATTAGTTTGGCGTGAATTTTTGAAAGTTATCATGGAATACATCACTTTCGATGGGTGCTTCACAAGGGCTTACGATCGTCACTTTATTCTCCTGAATGACTCTAGGCGCAAGGATAGAGTATATTTCACATTTTTACTGTTATCTTTTTTGAATATATATATATATATATATTGAAACTAAATAACCTTAGGTGGCTTATCTACTACAATTGATACTGGTAGAGCATTGACTCTATTAATCTTAGGTGGATCGAGTGTGGAAGTTGGATGACTTCCATGTAACAACATTAATAAATTTAGAGCCCATGCGGGTAGCGGAGTTGGCTTGGGCCTTGGGTTTTCTCCCCACTGGTCTCGAGTTCAACTCCATTCCTGGACCCACTCAATGTACTTGGCTTGTGGGTGGCTTTGGCTTGGTACATCCACACAGCACTAGTCTCACCCCACATTGCCCCTTCTCGAACCCCAACTTGGTAGCAAGTAAGACCAAGGTGCAAGGTGGGTTGGGCGTTGATTTGGGTCATGAGGATACCTCTGGTGCAACCAAAAAAATATTAGTAAATTTTGAAAACAAGTTTAAGACAATTAAAAAATTATCTACGAATACAACTTTGAATTTTTTCAATTTATACCCCATAAGGTGTGCCAAGTTGAATGGGAGTTTACAAAAAACTAAGTTGATTGAAAGAAGATGTCGACGTACCCATACCCATCATCTTGTACATGATTAACTTTTATTTAGATATTACATATATTGTATGAACTAAAAAAGTTTAAAGTGTGCAAACAAACTAAATATATAAGTGTGTATAAGTGTATTAATTTTATTGATGATAATTATATATCGATGATTTATGGTGATGTTTTCTGTCTAAGAACTTCTTGTTTTTTCCCACAATATTCCTAATGACGAAGCACACAATGTTTGTCTTGTGATGTTCTTTGTGTGCATGATGTTGCTTCACCAAAAGATAATGACATTTTTTTGATTCTTTGAACATTATTTGATGATGGTATAGATAATATTTCTAATAAATACATTCATTATGAACTAATACTACTATATCTAATATATTAGCTTTAATCTCCTTTACACATTTAGAATTCATATTTTCTACAATAACATTATTACCCAACACAATTTCATTGTAAAGCTTAGAATAAAGTTGTAACTTAAATAAGATTTTTTGCATCCTATACCCTTTCTTTTCCAATTTTAAATGTAATAACTAGCAAATCCAAAATCCAATTTCAAAATGAAATGATCCCGTTGGTTTCACTGGAGAAAATGGTTAGTGATTAGTTTTAATTGATTGCAAAATGGCGTGATATATAAAAACACTAAATTATTTTTGTAGCAAAGATGGTGATGGAGCTTTTCCCAGAAGATGAGCATTAACTGGCTTAGGAAACCCGAAGCACACCCCAAATGAAGATATTTTGATTTTCCCTTATCAACTTGAATTTATGAATTCCGCTGTTTGATTGAGACATTTATTGACTTGTTTGATGTAAGATGGACGGCCCTTTTCCGATTGTGGGTCTCACACTTTTTATCTGTTTCTTCATTTCCACAATGAGCTGGTCATGACTGATTAGTTTTGGTTGGTTGCAAAATGGTGTGATATGAAAACCCTAATTTATTGGTGTAAGATGGTGATGGAGGTTCTCAATTAATTGTCTTAGAAAAAGCCTGGCCATGCATGAATGGAGTAAACGCAAACCCAAATCACACGCAAAATGAAATCACATTGTTTCGATCAAAGACAATGAATGTTCTGTCTCTCAGTCTTACTTTTCAATTTAGAGCTCTACATTTCATGGGATACTTCTTTTGTCATTTTGATGACTGCTTGCAACTCTGAGAATTACTTCTGAGTGAGTGTCATGTGATTGTTGTAAATTTTGTAATTATTATTTAACATAATAGGAAAATTACTTCTGAGTGAATGTCATGTGATTGTTGTAAATTTTGTAATTATTATTTAACATAATAGGAATTAATGGTAATTCTCTTTCTGCAATCAAATTGTGTATTTTTTTTTTATCTTAGTAGAAGATTTCAATATACTTTAAAAATAATTGTTAAAATGAATTGGTAAAATTTTGTATTGATATAATTTATGGTAGTTAAGTAGAAGAAATTGTAAGTAACATTTAGATGTGTGAACTTGGTAAAAGAGCACGAGTGCTATGAATATGATTTTATCTATTATAATTGGGGATTGGTTAGATTTGTTCTAACATGTATACTTGTCTTTTATTTTAATTAATTAGTAATTTTAATCATTAATGTTTCATATCTCACTCTATCATCCATAATTCATCTTAATGATGAGTCAATAAGAGGTAAAAAATGTTGATACTAAAAATTACTACATAGTTAAAATTTGAAAAACAGTAATGTCTAATATTATGAAGTTTGGAGTATTTCTTGCACTTCCATATGGTGAAAGTAAAGAGATGGAATTGAAATGTAGAAGCTCTCCATGCATCAATTGTCTCCCTAATAATTTAAAGCATTTCAATGGATACATATATGAGTCTAATGCTGCATTTGATAACTTTATATGTATGCCATTTGTAAGTCAGCCCTTGCAAGTAATTATAAAACCATTTTAGAAATTTTAAGTAAATTTTTTAACACAATAAAAGTGATATTTATGATAATATTGGACCATTGAAGTATGACTAGTTATGTATGATTCTATGAACATAGGAATGTATTTGCAATCTGAATGATTATATAAGCATGTTTATAAGACTATGTGTAAGGTTAGTTCTCAAAACATAGACTGACATATATTGTTCTATTTAAAATGTGAAGCTTTTCAGTTTTATTTAATATGATCGTCACACTAGTTTATGGAAACTAACTCTTTTGCCATATTTCAAAATCTATTCAATATGAAATTTCTTCTACATTTGACTAGTATTAGTTTCAGGTCTTGCCAATTTACATAGTTTAGATTTATAAGTTTTTCAATCCCTCTACATTCTTATACTTGTTCACCTTTATAGAGCTATGCATGTTTAATTTTTACCATTGTACATATTAATGTAATAGAAAACTATGTTAAATTTCAAGAGATCATTTGGCTACTAATATTTTAGTGAATTTTAAATTATGATTTTGTTTTGTGAATGTTTTTTTATTAAGGAAGAAATGGGTTTTACAGGGACCCGAAACCACAAAGTTACAAGCTACAAAAGATAAAAATTAAAAGAGTCCACCAGAAGGAAAAGCTGCTAAACATAATAAAACCTTAAGAAAGACAACTAAGATCACCAAAAAGCCAACAAAAAGCCATAAAAAGGAACAAACATAACTAACCTAAAGACTTTAAAGTAACCTCAGCTTCAGGGTTGCACATCTCTTGAGCCACCTTCTTTAGGCCTTGGATCTCCTGAGGTGAGGAATCAATTTTGTGTTTGTTGAAACAAAGGAAAAGGGTTTTTGTTTAGAGGGACACAATTATGTTGCAAAATGGTGTGATATGAAAACCCTAAATGAACTAATTTAGAAAAAGTCATGTTATGCAAGAATGGAGTAAAGACAAACCCAAAACAATCACAAAATGAAAATTATTTTGATTGTAAAAGACATTGAATGTCCTACCATGAATTACAATGCAATATCAATTCTAGGTCTCATATATTTTCTCTCTTTTTATGTAATTATGGTCAGATAGGTTTTTGTAACATTTTACTTTTATACTCAATAGTAGTTATAATAAAAAGAAGGCATGAAATGATTATGTTGATTCTAATTTATAGAGATAATGCAATTTATAGTCAAATGAGATTTCACAACAAATGGACATTGTAGTCATTACTTATTGAGAGAATTTACATTCTTGAATACCATTCTTGAACTAAATGATTGACTAGTCTATTATTTACTTGTATATACTTTTCAATTTAGCGATTGGAAATTTCATGTGATCCAGGATAGTTCTTTTTTCATTTTCATGACTTCTTTCTAGAGAGAAATGATTTCTCAAGCACCCATGTGATAAGTACACCTATAAAAAGTGCTTATGTGACCCTTAAAAAAACAAAAATTTATTGCAATTCTTTCATTCTATTCAAATTGGGTAGTCTACTGGTATCTTAAAAGAAGATTTTGTGTAGTCTACTGGTATCTTAAAAGAAGACTTCAAGTTAATTATAGAAATATTGTTAAAATAGATTGGTAAGAGATTGAATCGATTAAATGCACAAGGGTTGAACTAAAGAACTAGGAGGTATCATTTAGATTTTTGAGCATGGTAAGAGAACATGAGAGCTATGAATATAATTTTATCTATTGTGCTTATGGATTGGCTAGATTTGGTTAGTTATGTACTTGCCCCTGTTTTAGTTAATTATAGAGTAGTAACTTTTATCATCAATGTTTCATCTCCCACTTTGTGATTCATAATTCATCCTCCGGATCAAGGAGTGTGGTCCAAAATTTTGATGATAAAAATTAATCATTGTTAAAAATTTAGAAACACTCATATCCAATACTATGAAACTTTGATTCTTTAGTTAATTCTAAGGTGTCAACTCTTGTATCTCGTTCGATTTTCTTACACTTCCATTTGTTAGAAGTAAAGAGAAGGAACAACTTCAATAGTCTCCTTGGTTATTTACAATATATAAAGGGATAGATATGTGTCTCTAATGCTACATTTGGTAGTTTTAATATTGTATGAGATTATTTAGTCCTTGCAAGTAATTATAAAACTATTTCAATAATTTTGAGCACATATTTATACACAATAAATAAGATGTTTATCTTAATTATGGACCATTGAAGTATGAATAGTTGTAAAAGACTCTAATGAACATAGGAATTCATTTAAATGATTATACAATGATATTTATGAGATTCCAAGTGAAAGCTTAGCTATTGAAACATAGACCTAAATATTGATTTGTATTTAAAATGTGAACTTTTGCTTTGTTTCCAACCTTATCAACACATTGGTTTATTGATGTAAACCCTTTACCACTTTTTAAAATCTATACAAATGCAAAATTTCTTAGACTAAATTTGTTTAGTATTAGTTTTAAGCCTTGTCAATTTGCATAGTTTTATTTTATATAACCTTATCAAGCCCTTTATATGTTTATAATTGATTCTTTGAAAATTATGCGCAAATATATTATTTCTATAGACATAATAGAGGTGTTCATATCTAATCCCGATAGCAGTTCTACTATAGCATGCCAGCAGTAACAAAATTTTGGGATCACTTCTACACAAAATGTATTTGCTAAATTCAAAAATATACTATTGTATTTATCTTTAATTATTGTATTAATAAACCTTCAAAGTATGCCCTCCTATATCTTAGCTTTGCCTAAATAAGAGGAAACACAGTCCAATGGGTCTTTACCTACTATAGTCCAATCATGATCCATTCCTCTTAGTTTAGGTTGAAATCCATTCTTGGGTCTAAATATTGTGAGTTCTATGGAGTTATGTGCAATTGCAAATTATTAGAGCAAACAAATTGTTTTATTATTAAGAAGGATTTGTGGATTTCTTCTATTTTTTAATGTTATTTGATTGAATATTTGAAAGATTATACAATTTAATTGGTAAATATTTTACCAGTTTTTACCGTGAATTATAGAAATATCATTCAAAATTTTAACATTGTAGGTATTCTTTCTCCCTTCAATTTTTGAATTTTTTTTTTTAATCATACGAATCTAACTCTAATTGTAAAATTGCGAGCGACTGTGAAAACTATCTGTAAGTCGTGCAAGTCTCCCACATAAATAATCATCAAATTTTATAATTCAAAAAAACAAATAAATCATTGACCATTGATGGGCATTCCGTATAAGATAAGCCCTCCACCCAAAAAGATTATCTGCAGTTCTGATCATTTCACAATGGCCACATATGTAATTCTCTAGTCATGGAAAAAAAATATCGGCCACATTAATAGTCATCATAGTTTCAAAATAAAATAAAAAAATTAATTGACTGTTTACAGGAACAAGGTATAAGAATAAACTTTCAACCCCCAAACATTATCTGCAATTCCCTCCTCCATCCGCAATGGCCATCTCTTCACTGAATTTGTGTGTGGTTTTCATTTCATTTTTTGGTGTCTTCTTCCAAATAGTTTGGGACTAATGAGTTAGCTAGAGTCATTGGCCCTTTCAATAAATTGTTTTTCAGGACATATTTCTGTAGAGCTTGAATCTCTAAGTTATTTGGGTTCATTAGATTGATCAAACACTAATCTTTAAGGAAGTATACCACAAGGAAAGCATATAACTAGCACATTTGGAGAATCCTCTTTTTCAAGTAATCTAAATTTATGGGGATGTCCCTTGCCCAAAAAGTGTCCTTGGCCACACTTTGTTGCTCCTCCTCCCACTCCTTCAAGTTTGGTGAACAAAGAAAAGAAATTTTTTGTATATCTATGGTATAAGATAACAATAGCATTGTCATATGGAGCGTCTTTTGGAAGGATAATTTCATTGATTTCAATGATGAGAATGAGTTGGAGAAGGAAATACTTTTATAAAGTTGATACAATCTTGAAGTTTTTGTTTCCATGGATGAAGAATTTGAGATTATGAAGGAAGCGTCTACAATTTATTGAAATGTTTGAGGTAAATTCTACACTTCCATAGTCTTTGAAGTATCTTTAATCAATTTACAATGTTATAATACTAATATTTAAAAAGAAACCAGTATAGTTTTGCTAAGATAAATTTATATCAGCTCTTTTATTTGTCAATTGAAAATTGTTTGTAATTGTTATTAATATATAATTTTTTGTACATGGATATATAATGTTTATGGGGAATTTCTTGAAATGGTAGGGTATTGGTGCAGAGCACCCTAGGGTTTTGGCTCCGAAGCCCTAGCTGTTTAGAAATGGTGGTCCGGGAGTAGATCACAGTTAGCAGTCAGTATTTTTAATAAACTCTAACAGTTCTTAACTCCTAGTGTAAGAGCGGGCCAGTCACAAAGTCACAGATGCTCAACGGTCAATAGAAAATAGTGAATCACAAAGTCGCGGGATGATAAGCAGATAGAGGAAACAGTCTGCGATTACGCGACAATGACTTATTGCACAGTCGACGGTTTATCGGCAGTTAAGTTGAAACGGGTGCGAAAAGGTGATGATAATATATATCACACAGTCGTAGATGACCAACAGTTAAGTGGAAATAGGGCGCGACAACGCGATGGAAATGTATCGCAAGCTCGCGAGCTGATCGACGGTTAAGTTATTAAGTGTGCGAGTGAGCGAAAACCAATGCATCGCAGAGTCATAGGAGAATCATCAGCTCATTTAAAAGAGGTGCGAGAGTGCGACAAACAGTGCATCACACAGTCGCAAGATAACTGGCAGCTCGGTGACAAGTGTTGCGAGAGCGCGACAATCATGCATCGCCAAGTCACAGAACAACAGGCAGCTCGGTTAGAAGTGATGCAAGCGCATGATGGCAAGGCATCGCAGGGTCATAGAGAAAATGTCAGCTCATTTTGAAGCATTGCGGGTATGCGACTACAATGCGTCACACAGTCGCAGACTAATCGGCAGAAAGGTTTTGAGTGCTGCGGGAGTGCAACAACAGTTATCGCCAAGTTGCTGGATAATAGGCAGTGAAGTTTATAAGCATTGTGATAACGCGACGACAACACATCATCAAGTCACAGGATAAAGGCATGCTTAGTGATTGAGTCTCGCGATAGTGCGACTAACATTTAGAGTATGGGTTGACTTGTCAACAACGCAGAAGGAAGATAAAAAGTTAGTGACACGGAGGAAAAGGAGATCCACATCGACAACCATGCTGATGATGAGAATGATGACAGTTACAGGAAGAAGATGAAGAGCCGAGGTAGTTAGAATCTTCAGATGGAAGGTAACCTAGAAATGGTTATGAATCAAGAACAGGCCGAATATATAATCAAGGAAAGAAAACTTGTAAGAGGTTGTTGTTGAAGAACTGGAATTGTGAAGGCTAGCAGAGGAAGTTTTCAGTGTGTGTGAATTGTAAACTTTTTGATTTTCAATAAAGATAGTTCCTGTGTGTTCTGTATGTTCTTCTATTGTATACAAACTTCTGTAGAGTAGGATTTTGAATTCAGTTAAGTATCATGGATGCTTTTTGACTCTTATAATCCATCCTATGGAGTGTGACCATCAAGAAGCATCCCTCATGTATTTTTATTCTATTTTTGTGTCTGTGTTTGAGAAGAGGCTAGTCAGAATTGTAAGCAAGTCCTAGGCGAGCTAAATGGTCTGGTTAGAGAACTTGTAGTAGAAAGAGATAGAAGGAGAAGGTGCATGACTGACTTTATTCAGTCATGGAGAGAAAGATGAGGTAGAGAGTGAAACTTTTCGGTGGGTAGGAAACCTAGGAGAGAGGAAGGATAGAAATCCTTCTAGTTAGGGTCTGAGAGTAACCCTAAGAGACTCAAGTGCGAGTCTAGAGGATCCTGAAGTGAATAGGGTCCAAGGTAAGATTCCTAAAAGAGAGTAGGAGTCTAGGAGAGAAAGGTGACCT
>MU226101.1:179393-195926 GCA_018584345.1 Thuja plicata
ATATGTATATATATATATGTATATGTATATATATGTATATATGTATATGTATATATGTATATATGTATGTATATATATACACATGTATACACATATACACACATGTGTGTATACACACATATAAATATATATACATATATTTGCATATATATACATATATTTGCATATATATACACATATTTGTGTATATACATATACACACACATATACACACATGTATATATACATACATACACACATATGCATGTATATATATACACTTGTGTACACACACACACACACACACACACACACACACACACACATATACATCCTTATAGCAATATAATATACATTATTGAAACAAAAATGGGAATGAATTTTCCTTCCTAAAATAATACTTCAATTTCAATTCCAGGTCTGAGAAGGAATTGTTGAATGCTCAAAATGACCCAAAATTAGAATTCGCATAACCCTATTCCAATTTTTAATTTTGGAACCAAACATGGAATTGAACATTTTGGGAATTTGGAAGTGCCAATTCCTGTTCGATTCCGTGAAACAAACGGGCCCTTAGGTTAAATTTTGGTTCAATTCTCCTTTCTCAAACTATATTAAATTATTAATAATGAGATGGTAATACCTCGACGGCCCTTTTTTCTCTTTATGGAACAAAGGTATAAGGATGTAAAAACTTGAAGCCCGTTGACAACAACCTAAATATTCCCTACGCTAACATCTCTCCATGACCATTGTATACAAGTTGTTCTTACCTTTGTAAAAAACTAAAGGATATTTGATTAAATTATTTTTAGAATTAAAAAAAATGTTAATATTTTGTACGTTTAATTGATATATTATTTTATACATTAAATATAATTTGAATTCATTTGAAGTGTACATTGAATAGCACGGAGTAAAAAAGATTGGCACATAATTTAAACTTAATTTGGTTTCAAGTTAGCCCTATCAACTAAGCAAATAAAGTAATCTTTCAAATGTGAACATGCGGTATTTAAAAAACATAGAATATAAATTGGATATATGTCTAATTATACTTCTAGATAAATTTGGTAATAGTTTAATTTAATAATTAATTTAATCAACACTTTTGTAAATTTTGCATTTGAGCTACAAAGTGCAATGAATTATGATTGAAAAAATTGAAATGGTTGCTATTCTTTGTTAATATTTTAATGAAGTATGAGATTTGTAGTTTTTAGTTTGGTGGTGCTTTTAACAAAGAGTGGAGAGATTTTTAAAGGAATGGAGAGTGCAATGAAATCACAAAAATATTAAGATTAGATGAAGAGGATGCACAAGGAACTTGGAACATTACAATATTGAAGCCTCCATATGCACACCCTTTATTTGTGGACACCTTTTTAGTTCCCTCTTCACCTTCAAACGTCAAACAGTTTGTTTCACACTTTTCATGTAAGTATAAAGTTACAAGATTATGAATCTACCTATTTGGGGAAACTAGAAATTAAAATAAAGTTACAATAATTTGATTATATTGGGATCCAAAAAAAGAGAGAAAGTTGAACCTAGAACACCAAATGTGTATATATCTTTAGTATTATTAATCAATATATTTGTTTCTATTTTAACTTAGTTTCCATTGAAATGGTTTTCTCTTTGAGCAACTCGCTTTTTAGGGTTATCTTCCAATGTAACTCTCCTATTTTTGCATATTTTAAATTGTTAAATTAAAATTATAACTATTTATATAGCAATTATGTGTCTATGTTGTTGAAGCAATGAAAACCTCCACTAATTTAGTTGTTAGGTTATTATATGATGCCCTCATTTGTTTACAATCAAAAAAATTCTATATAATTGACAATCTAATCAATGCATGATTATGTGGAAAAGTTATAGATAGTAATGACTAGTGTATTGACTAATGATTTAACATAATTATTTGAAATTTTATCCTTTCAACATATTACTGGGGTATATCTTCCTATCAACGTTGCCATTGCACCTTTTTGAGGTGCAATTGCTAGTTTAATAATACACCTGATTGATACATCCTACCTAACTATCAGATAATACTCCTCAGGAAAATAATGTTGGATAAAATAAATGACATAATGATAATTTTTTTAATGTTTTTGTTATTATTGTTATATATGTAAAAAAAATTAAAATGATTACAATGGGCATATTGGGCCATCTGATTTACCTAAGAACTATTTCCCAAAAAAATTTAAGCCTAAACTCAATTTCGATTCTTTATACATATCACACTATCATAAACTCAAAACAGTACAGACTAAAGTTGGTTCTATATCTCAATTAGAGAAAGTGTTTACCCTAGCTGTAGGTCTGTTTCTAAGAAGCATTGGTACTATATTTATGTTTTAAGTAATTAGCCGATAGGTTTTCCCTATGAGATTGCTCGCATTCATACATGGGAAAACCTCCCTCATGCACTAAACCAGTAATTACGATATTTTCTTGCTACGAAAGTGGTTAACAGGTAAGAGTGAAACCATGCTCATATATTTTTTTTTCCAAAAATAAAAAATTGCCCACTGCCTCACACATTATTGTTAGAGGAATTCAAGTTGCGGGCGTTGGAGTTGTTGGTGATGGCGGGAAGTTGCTAAAGCCTTTCCAAACCATCTATTTCCAGTAAATCCTTGACCAAGGAGCTTCATCTTCTTGCAAAGGGTGGGATGGACAATCGTTCATGCACCACAAAAGTAGGGGAAGTTCCATTTCTAATCCCTCTTCTCTCCTTATAGGATGCAAAAACATAGCAAAATGTGATAACATCATTGTTAAATCTCTCCATTTTCCCTAAAAACAAGGTCATCTTTGAAGCCATAGATTCCATTGATTATATATGAAAGCCCACAACATTGTGCCCATGCAGGTACCCATTTAGATTTTGATTAGAGGACCCATTGCAAATTTCTCTTGTAATCATTGCAGAGCAGGACATTAATTTTGTGTGTTAGAGTTTTATATAGGTCCCAAATGGGACTATTTTCCATACTCCTAACTAAAACATGACATTACTTTTCAACAAGTGAAATCCATTTAAAGAGAAGTAGAAGTTTTTGTAGCTTTATATGGCTAATGAGAACCTTGATTTGATCAATTATTAAGGGGGATTACACTTTGTGGGTTCTTTGTGGGGAAGATGAATCATAGGATTTGGCAAAATCATTGGTAGGTGGATGGGGCAACATTGGTACTGGCATTGGTAGGTGGAAGATCTTTCTGAAGAATTGAAATATTATTTATAGGTTTATTTTATTTGGTTTCCAATACTATCACAGATTGAAGGTTGATAGTGATCAATATAGACAATTTGCTTGAAAATCATATTAGAGCAATAGTAGGAATTTGGAGATGAATTAATTATTGGTCAGATTTCTAATTACATTTATTATTGGTTTAAAGAAGAGTTTATTGGTTTATTTTTATTTTTTTGATCCATAAGGTGCCGAGGCCGAGATGTATATATTTATAAAATATTAAAAACATCACAGTGTAGTAGAATTTGCAAGTTTAAAACCCAATCCTACCAAGAGGATTGTGAACAACAAAAATAGCACCAAAGGCTCAATTGGTAGTAATCATGAGTTTTAAACAAAGCAGAATCCATAAAAAGATAAAGAGTAAACACCAAAATATTCACAAAGAAGCTCCTTAAGGACTTATCTCTTGGCATCAATCTGATGCCAAAGTGATATCATTCTCTGAGCTTTCTACAGAGTCTAATTTTTGGGTTCCACCATGGATAGGGGAGGTACTTTCTTCCTCTTGTTCCTCATCAACAATATCCTTCACTGTGTCCTCATCTTTAGAAATCCCCGCCTCATCCTCTCCATCATCTTCCTCTACCTCTTCCTCTTCCTCCACCTCCATTCCTTCATCTTCCTCCTCATTATCTGAGGAGTCTGGGCTTCCCAAGCCATCTAATTTCTGTTTATATTTGTAATGGTAGACCTAGGTAATGGATTCATCTAAATTGTCCCCATAAGGAACATTCAAACCATCCTCTATGCCAATAAATTTGGTGAGAAATTGTATTCCTCTTCTCATCATGCTCCTACACAGTTGATGATCTTCCCATTCCCATCCCCATAGAATGAAGAGATGTATGGAAGCCCGCCATAGATGTTTTGTCTTGAGCCAGACCCAAAGCTAGAAAACAGTTCTCCACTGCTCATGACCGTGGAAAGATCCCAAGGCAATAGAGTGGTAAGGTTAGCATCGATGTTGATAATAGCATTGTGAAGACCCACCATATATTTTACTGAAAACAAATGGATGCAAATCTCCTCTACCATGATTTTGGATGAACTGCTACCAAGATACTAGCTAGAAAAAACAACACATATATCTGAATATACTCTAAATCTATTATTAGTGCTTAGAAATTTGAATCTGAGTACTTTCCTCACCATGTGTATCACTAGACAGTGCTGGAAGTTACAAACTTCCATGAGCTGATTAATTAGTTATCATTTAGATTTGTGAGCATGGTAAGAGAACATGAGAGCTATGAATATAATTTCATCTATTGTGATTATGGATTGGCTAGATTTGGTCAGTTATGTACTTCTCCCCCTCTTTATTTAATTATAGAGTAGTAAATTTTATCATCAACGTTTCATCTCCCACTTTGTGTGATGCAATGCAAGGCAGGGAGAATCCCCAAAGGAGATGTCCAAGCCCCCAGTTGAACAACCACACAATGGAATCACAATAGGAAACCAAGATTTTATAGCAATCTAAAATCTTATTCATAACCAACTGATTACATGCAATGTGTCAGATTGTAAGGCCTTCTCTGTTATGGCCAATTATAAAGCAAATAAAAATTCTGCAAGATCCCTCAAGATCCAAATCAACCCCTAACCCTAGCTAGCCAGATTTGCAACAACATGCCACAACAATCTAGTAGAAACATCCAACAAGATCTAAACTCGTGCACACAAGCCTCAAAGCAATCTCCTTGTTCCTAAGCCTCAACCACTAGCTCTGCTCACAAATTTGTAACTTCATGATGCCTCTCTTCTCATCTAATCATCTTCCTATGGCCCCACTCTACAACTCTACCCCAAACCTCCTTATATACTAGCATGAGCAAAAGTCAGCCTGTTGCCAATAGGAACATCTAGAAGCAAGAAAAATACAAAATTCCTTATGTCGGCTAACAACACATATTAAATGCACATAGGATAAAGATCCAAGGCCCAAATAGGTCCACACACATCCCCACAATTGATCCACATCATGATCACATGCTACACATATTAAATGCATCAAGTCGGCCTCCCAAATCTACAAGAACACCAGTGGGCAAGCCAAACTATCGAGTGACAGCAACCACTAGCCAAGCATTGCTGAGAAAGTGTGACAACCGATCCTTCAAGCATTTCCAAGCCATAATACATGCGAAGCACACAACACATGTTGAGAAATACCATATAACATGAGCAATAGTATGTGATGTGCCCTTTATCGATTGAGCTCCTTGGCTAACACTACACCCAATAACAACCGAGCATCCACCCTTATTCAACTGAGTAACACTCCAAGTACTTTACAAAGAAACTACCAAGTACCCCTCCAAGAACTTCAAACTAGTCACCGAGAAAACCCATGATGCTCTTGTATCAGACTCCCCAAGCAAATAGAAAAGTGTGTCCCATACTTTGGTGCCCAAAGAAAGCTTTGCAGCCGACTTCATCTTCACCAAAGGGTTCCACACCATTAAGGATAAGAGAACCAATCTACAAATAATCCACATCTGCTTCAACCATCCATACACCAGAAGCATCTATATGAACACTAACCAATCAACATGCAGCTTATCACCATAACCCATCTCAACAATAAAAGTATCCAACTCTACATTCTCAGTAACAACATGTAGATCCAAAGCTAAATTTGCATCAACAATGATTTTAAATCCCTCATCAACACAAGCCAAACTCACAACACTAGTGATCTCATTGCTCACAGCAAGATGCTCTATAACATGTAGATCATCACCCACAACATCTTGATTATCCACAAGTAGGTGCTCTACAATTTCCATGTCAAACACACCCAATTGATCATGAAAACAAGTCTCCATCCCAACATAAACAAGGTTAGGAATCTCTTTAGCAATGACCACAAGTTTCTCTATAGGTTTCACATTAGACTCCACAGAATTATTAAAAAAACAACCTCCACCTCGACCTTGGTATGCCCTCTTCTCTATTGAACAAGTCTTCTAAATGACTAGACAACTCACTTCCGGATCGGTAGACTCCAACTCTAGAAACCTCTATGAAACTCAACTATTCCTTCTTTAACTCGATTGGACAAACTAGCTTCCAACTATGCAAATGTCTCATAAATATTCTTCTCAACTACATCATAGAGATCTTCAATCACCCTTGGTTCCAATCTTCTTAGAGGCATCCTTCAAGATCTTCACAAAACCTCTACAACAAATCTCCAACCAGATCCAACCTTCACTCAAAAAGATCAACCTTCCATCTTCACAACCATCAATCCATATCAAGATCCATGTGAAATTCCTTTAAAATTATAATTCAAAATGATGATATTCTACCTCACAACCAAGATATGTAGGAATCCAGAAAGAACAATCCACCACAAGATCAAACTCTGCTCTGATATACTTCACCAACCCAAGGTCCTAGTGTAAACTGCCTCACCCTCAATGATTTGTCCACACACTTGGGAACTTCATGCTCTAATAGACTTCACCCAACCCAAGGTCTTGGTGCTAACTATCTCACCTTCGGTGATCTGTCCACACACTCAGGAACTTTAAGCTCTGATACCACTAGGCACAATGCAAGGTAGGGAGAATCTCCAAAGGAGATGTCAAAGCCCCCAGCTAAACAACAATACAATGGAATCACAATAGGAAACCAAGATCTAATAGCAATCTGAAATCTTATTCATAAACAAATGATTACATGCAATGTGCCAGGGTGTAAGGCCTTCCTGGTTAGGACCAATTATAAAGAAAATAATAGTTCTGCAAGATCCCTCAAGATCCAACTCAAACCACCCTAACCCTAGCTACCCAAATCTACAACAACATATCACAACAATCTGGTAGAAACATCAGGCAAGATCTAAACTTGTGTAGACATGCCTCCAAGAAATCTCGTTATTCCTAAGCCTCAACCCCGAGCTCTTCTCACAAATTCACAACTTTAGGCTACTCCTCTACTCATCTTCCTATGCCCCCCTCTACAAATCTACCCGACCTCCTTATATACTAGCACGACCACAAGTCATTCTATTGCTAATAGAAACATCTAGAATCAAACAAAATACAAAATTCCTTAAGTTAGCTTACAACACATATTAAATGCACATACGATAAAGATCCAAGACCCAAATAGGTCCACACACATCCCTACAATCAATCCACATCACGATCACACGCTACACATATTAAATGCATCAATTCGACCTCCCAAATCAGCAAGAACACCAGTCGAGAATCCAAACTACTGAGTGCCAACAACCACCAACCAAGCATTGCTGATAAAGTGTGACAACCGAGCTCCCTCAAGTATCATCGAGCCACAATACATGTGTAGCACCCAACACATGTCAAGCAATACCGTATAAGTCGAGAAAAAGTATGTGCCTAATCCTTCAATGACCGAGCTCCTTGGCCAACACTACACCCAATAACAACCGAGCATCCACCCTTCTTCAACCAAGTAACACTCCAAGTAATCTCCAAAGCAACTACTGAGCACCCCTCTAAGAACTCCAAAGTAGTCACTGGGAAAACCCATGATGCTCCTACATCATTGTGATTCATAATTCATCCTCTTGATGGATCAAGGAGTGTTGTCCAAAATTTTACTGATAAAAATTACTACAATGTTAAAAATTTAGAGACACTCATAGATCCAATACTATAAAATTTTGATTCTTTAGTGAATTCCAAGGTGTCAACTCTTGTATCTCGCTCAATTTTCTTACACTTCCATTTGTTGCAAGTAAAGTCAAGAAACAACTTCAATGATCTCTTTGGTTATTTATAATATATAAAGGGAGAGATATGTGTGTCTAATACTATGAAGTTTAGAATTTTGATACCTTCAATTGATCCTAGGTTGTCTCTTGTATGCATCCAATGTTTTCTTACACTCCCATATGTTGCAAGCAAAGAGATAGCATTGAAATGTAGAAGCTCTCAATATATCAATTGTCTCCCTAATAATTTAAAGCATTTCAAGGGATACATATATGAGGCTAATGCTACATCTGATAACTTGTATGACATTAGTAAGTTAGTCCTTGCAAGTAATTATAAAACTATTTTAGATATTTTGAGCAAATATTTTCAACACAAAAAATTGATATTTATGTTAATTTTGGACCATTGAAGTATGACTAGTTATATATGATTATATGAATATAGGAATGTATTTGGAATCTAGATGATTATACAAGCATGTTTACAGGTCTCCATGTAAGATTAGTTCTCAAAACATAGACCAACATATATCTTTCTATTTAAAATGTCAAGTTTGTCATTTTTATTCAACATGACCATCACACTAGTTTATGGAAGCGAGCCCTTATGTCATGTTTCAAATATATTCAAATGTGAAATTTCATCTACATTTGATTAGTATTAGTTTCAGGCCTTGCCAATTTACATAAATTAGTTTTATAAGGATTTCAAGCCCTCTACACTCGTATACTTGATTCAGCTTAAGAAAACTATCCATGTTGGATTTTTACCAATATACATATTAATGTAATATAAAAGTATGCTATATTTCAAGAGAACATTTGGCTACTAATATTTTAATAAACTATATATTACGACTCATTTTGTATATGTTGAAACAAAGGAAAAGGTGGTTCATTTAGAGGGACATAATAATGTTGCAAAACGGTGTGATATGAGAACCCTAAATGAAATAATTTTGAAAAAGTCATGTTATGAAAGAATGAAGTAAAGGCCAACCCAAAACACACACACAAAATGAAAAAATTAAGTTATTGCAATTGTAAAAGACATTGAATGTCCTACCATGAAATACAACCAAATATCAATTCTAGGTCTCATACTTTTTTCTTTCTTTCTATCTAATTATTGTCAGATGGGTTTCTATAGCAACATACAGTAGAACAAAGATAGTGATTACCTAATTTTTATAGGTATTTAGGATTATCTCCCTGACTTATAACACCGCAAAGCTTGCCTTATGCTTATATCATGCCAAGTTGAGATACAAGTGAAACTAGACTACAACTAGACTACTCCCTTGTGAATGATCAGATTATTATAAATTAATATTAAAAAAATAATGAATAATTATAAGGTATAATATTAATAAGACTATTGAATCCTATTATTAAAAAAATAATAAATAAAACAATCTGTATGTTTTGAAATAAGTTTTGAATGATGATATATGTTTTGACATTTTAAAAGCGTGATGAATGCATTGGTATTCAGGTGAAGAAACTAAAAACTATTATTATGGTAATGGTATTTTTTATTTGGATAATAAACATAAAAAATAGTGACCGTTTCATAGGTGCACCTCTCGGGAGCATTCCAAATATGATTCTTGTCAATGCACGAGGGAAGAAAAATAGTCCCTCAGCTAAATTCTAAGAGTAGGTAGGTGTCTTTGTTGTGCACTAAGCACCACACAAAATGAGTGGACAATTCAAATATGTAGAAAAATTGGGCACGGCGTAGAACAAGTCATACAAATATTTTCTAAGAAGAGTGGACAAGCCGCAATTTGGTTCTAAGTTTATAATCTGGCAGAGAGCTGTATAAGGACGCCAATCCTGCCAATACAGGTGAAGATGGCTTGTCTCCTTCTCTTCTTTCTATTTCTATTTACTGTTTCACATTCTTCTCCTTCTCCCTATTCTGATAGGGATGCTCTTTTGACTTTAAAGAGTTCTCTCTCCCTTGATCCTCACAATTTTTAAGAGTTCTCTCTTATTATTCTGATAGGGATAGGGAGGCTCTTTTGACTTTTAAGAGTTCTCTCTTATTAGTTCTCTCTTATTATTCTCATAGGGATAGGGAGGCTCTTTTGACTTTTAATAGTTCTCTCTCCCTTGATCCTCACTTTTTTTCTTCTATGATTGGTCTTTCAATCACCCCGTTTGCAATCAGACTTGTGTGGCTTGTTCTTCTCATCATCAACGTGTGATTTCCTTGAATCTCATAGGTATGTCTTTAGAGGGCACCATATCTTCATATTTTCTTAGGAATCTCTCTTATCTTAGAGTACTCGATCTTAGGAATAATAGCTTTCATGGCACAGTTCCAACTCAGTTGGGAAGGCTTTTTCACCTGAAAGTACTTAGATTGTCTTATAATAATCTCAAAGGAAACATTCCCTCTAAGCTAGGCCTTCTTTCACATTTAGAAAGCCTTTATTTAGGAGAAAATGAATTGACAGGGACAATCCCACCTATCCTAGGAAATCTTTCTTTCTTAATTGACTTGGATTTATGGTTAAATACACTCCATGGTTATTCAACTTGAAACACTTATTCTTAATTGAAACAATTTCTCAGGCCCAATTCCTATTGAATTAGGTATGCTTACTCAACTCAAATATCTTATTCTTAGTGAAAATTCATTATTGGGACCAATCCCTGTTGAATTAGGTATGCTTACTCAACTGGAAATGCTCTATTTGGGTAAAAACTATTTGTTAGGAGTGATTCCTACTACCCTTTCCAATTGCACTCGTCTACAAGAATTTAATCTATTTGCTAATGAGATAATTGGACACAATCCCTTGGAATTTGGAAAACCATCAGAGTTACAAGAATTTCTTTTGTGGGAAAACAACCTCACTAGAGAAATCCCAGCCTCCCTCTACAATTGTATGAGCATCTTCAAAGTCTTGGTTTAGGTGACAACCCAATAAGTGGAAATATGCCTTTGGAGTTTGGCAAATTCATCCAACTTCAACGGCTCACGCTACAACATAATCATCTCACAATTAAAATAAATGACTTTCTAACAGCCTTAAATAATTGATCTTCCTTGCACATAATAGACCTATCTTTTAATTATCTCATTGGAAATTTGCCTCCTTCTATTAACCAACTATCAAGCCAACTTGATCAATTGATTTCAAGCTACAATAAAATTGAGGGAAACATACCAAGTAGCATTAGTAACCTCACAAATTTGGCAACCTTAGACTTTTCTGACAATCATTTGAATGGGATCATTCCATCTACACTTTGTCAACTTACAAATCTTGAAAGATTATATTTGGACAAAAATAATTTTTGTGGAGGAATACCAAAATGTTTAGGTCAAGCAAAAAGGTTTGGATTTTTATCATTAAGTGAAAATATCTTTTGGGGTCAAATTCGAGGTGCTCTTGGCAATCTTCCACAACTAAGGGATCTTATTATTCATCACAATCAACTCTCAGGAAAATTGCTTGCTAGTTTGGGGAGATGCATCACTTTGGAAAAAGTGGACTTATCTTACAACAAGCTAGAAGGGAACATACCTCCGGAATGGGCAAGTCTTGTGAATCTCCAAATTTATTTTAATGTTTCTAGCAATTTATTACAAGCTTATATTTTGGTAGTAAGTAAAATAACAATGGTTCATGCTATAGATGTGTCTCTCAATAGCTTCTCATGTGAAATTTCAGCTTCATTATCAAGTTGCACAAATTTGCAATATTTAAATCTTTCATGGAATTCATTTTATAGCTCAATACCAACATCACTCACAATTTTAGAAAATCATGAAATTATTTATCTCTTAAGAAATAATTTGTCTGGTGCAATCTCAATGCCTTTCCAAGAAATCAAAACGCTTCAACATATTAATCTCTCTTCAAATAGCTTAATAGGAGAGGTTCCAAGCAGAGGAGGTTTTGCAATGATTGCTAAGTCAACAATTTTAGGAAATGTTGGCCTTTGTGGAAAGTAGATTAATTTTCCGCCATGCTTGGATTCCAAGCACAAACAATTTTCAACCTCCAAAAAGGTGATAGTACCAATTATGATTGGAATTTCAATATTTATTATGTCTTCTATACTATTTTTGCTTTTCTATAAAAGGAGACATATTGATCCTGTTGACTTCAACATTGGGCCTAAAAAAATTTCATATGAAGAACTTGCAGATGCAATTGGTGGGTTTAGTAAAACAAATCAGCTAGGAGTTGGTGGTTTTGGATCAATTTATAGAGGGATTCTTAACAATGGTAAACATATTATTGTTAAAGTTTTCAATTTTCAAGATGAAAATGTTCTCCAAATTTTTCAAAGAGAATGCAATGTGTTAAAAAGAGTTAGGCACCACAATGTGATCAAAATCATTTCAGCCTATTGTAGCTTTGAATTTAAAGCATTATTTATTCCATTCATGTCAAATGGAAGTTTGGATAGGTGGCTATATCCTGAGGGAGAAGATGAATGTAAATTAAGTTTGGTTGACCGATTAAGAATAGAAAAGAAGATAGCACAAGGAATGGAATATCTACACCATTATTGCTTTGTGCAAGTCATTTATTATGACCTAAAACCTAATAATGTTTTTTTAGGTGATGATATGACTCTATATATAGCAGAATTTGGAATTGCAAGACTCTTTTTTGAGAATTCAATGACTTCTGCAAGTGTACTAAAGGGATCTAGTCACTAGTAAAATTGGCCCCTATCTTTGATGAACATTGGTCAAATTATCTATGCAAATTAGTCAAAGGACCCACATATTTCTTTGTTAGTATTTTTATCATCAAAAGATCAACACATCCTTGTTAACGTTGAAATTTCTACACAAAATTGGTCAAAACTAGCATCTTCAAATGTCCATATTATTTGTCGAAACCTCCAGCCACGTTCATCAAAATGTTTGACCCATCCGACTAGGATGCCAAAGCCATGACACAAACGTTGGTCGAAATGTTTGACCCATCTGACCAGGATGCCAAACCCACGATGCAAACTTTCAACACAGAATGGTCAAAATGTAAGCTGGCATAAGTAGATGTTTTGACCAATGGATGTCAAAATTTTGACCAAAATTGAATTTAAAAAAAAAAAAATTCTAAAACCAAATAGCCTCAGTTTTGGTACTCGACTTCAATAAAAGATGGACCAATAAAAAATTTCTTCTTGCTCTCTAACAAAAATTCCTGAACCAAGTGAGAAGCTATAAGTTCACAACTTCAACTTATAGCTTCTCACTTGGTTCAAGACTTGTTTGTTAGAGAGCAAGAAGCAATTTGTTAGTGGTCCATCTTCTATTGAAGCTGAGTACCAAAACTAAGGCTATTTGGTTTCAAAATTTTGTCATTGAGTTTGGTATTCAATCTAAACAACCATCAATCATATTTTGAGACAATCAATGTGCTGCTCAAATCTCATGTATCCCAATCCATCATCAAAGGACCAAGCATATTGACATCTAGATACACTACATTTGGGATCTTATTCATGGACAAGTCATCAGTCTACTATTGCCCAACATCCAAGCAAGTTGCCAATATTTTTACCAAAACCTTCACGTATAGAAAGTATTCTTATTTGTTAACTTTGTTGGGGGTGTGGGAGGCTTCATCTTGTGGGGGGCATACCTAGTCTTTCCTTACTCTCAAGGTCCTTTCTCTCTCCATTTGGAGGGAGAGGGGTCAAAGCTATTCTAATATTATTTTATTAATAAATTTAAACAAACAACCATCCACAGGTCCAAATTCAAGGCTATACCTAGCCCCAACAATTACCTCCAAGGAACTTTGGTAAGGATGTAACATAACATTATCACAACCATGTATGACAAAAATTAATGCTAGAGATGGAAAGTAGAGAAAACTATCTTTTTTTAGTATACTCTTTGGAAGGCCTATGGAAAGTAGATACGAACAAGGGCCTTAAAGTAGGTTTTTGTGCCACCTAATTGGGAGGGTATCAAAGAGGAATCCCAAATAAATAAGATATGGGAACACTTAAAAACATCATTGAATGCTCATCCACATCTTAGTTTGTCAATAGAGCTATTTTACCCATGCTAAGATTCAATGTTTGCTTTCTTCAACATTGAGGAAGACAATCCCCCTCTTTTCAAGCCCATTTTGCAAGTTTATTCAATTCCATCATGACCGTGTTAGGAAGGAGACAAATTTTGTTACAATGTATGCATACAAATAAACTCTCTAAACAAAAGTTCAGTTTCCATGGCATCACACCACAATTCCTTCTTAAGATAAGCCACATATACCCCAATTATGACATGTTGAGTTCAATATATGTGTGTAATGATATATCAATTAATTTGTTTCACTAGTTTAGTCACTAAATGTATTTGGCACACCATGACCTGGCCATTCACCTTCAAAATATAATATACTGATGAAAATGACAAAACCAAGTAGCATGTATGTACTCATCATGAATAGATTCATCAATGTTAACAAGAAAGTAAAAATTTCATGATTCTTTATGTGGCACAATTACCTTGTTACAAACTTACAAAGCATTACAACTACTTTAAAAGAAACCATAGCATACATAGCATGAGTCCAACACATAATTAATTGCTTGAATTGATAGCACAAACTGATAGCTAGTTGGCACAAGATGCATATTGCATTGGGTGTAAGGTGCATATTGCATTGGGCGTAGTTTTGTTGCTATGACATTATTGTAGATAAAATATTGAGTCAAAAGTTATATCTCCTTTGTCAATGGAGATTGAAATATAAAATAGCAGAACAAAACCAGATCTACCACAAATACACGATTCACTAGTTAAGAGTGATATTTAGTTGCATTACATAAACTTCTATTCTTGGGATCCATTTATTAATATGCTATAAAGATATAATAACAATATGTAGATAATAGCTATCAAAATATGACTTATTCAAGGTATACATACACAATCTCGCACTCTTTGAGACATATGCCCTTTTAGCAACTTTCTGACATATCTGATATGTAGATGTACTCTGAAATATCTTGTCAGCATTGCCAACTTCAAATCCATCCCACCTATGGCACACCAAGATCTGTAAAGTAAAACAAGAGTTAGAACCAATAGGTTTTGATTTGATTGACTTATTTCTAACACCCCACCTATAAATAACATCAAGTACCATGGATGTATAAATGAATTCAATAAACATAAATTTTTGACATTAGGGGAAAGTTGACATACCAAGGGAAAGAAATCAGGACCAAGCATGATATTAGAAGATCTGATGTCTCGATGCACAATGGTGCCTTCACCACATTCCTTGTGCAAATACCTCAGTCCTTTGGTAACCCCTATTGCAATCCTTCACCTCGCTGCCCATGAAAATATCTTGGGACAAGAAAGGTGGCTATTTTACATCAGATATTTCTAAACAATAAGCATTAAACTGTTTAGATGACTCATATTAAATCAAACTACTGTAAACCACCAATTCATTCCAAAAATTTGTAAACTGTATAATACAACCAAACATTGTTTAAAATGAAATTACAAAAATGGACCTGTCTAATACAATCCATGAAGCTCTAGCATTGTTTGCTTTCTGTACTATGATATATGCTGGAGGATATCTTGCAGCAATTTTCATTTCCATCCTCACCTGTTATATGAGATCAAAATGAAAGGATATAGAATCTATGAGGTTTTACAATCAATTAATTAGCATTTAATTTCAAAAGTGTGTATTTTGATTTTTATAATTCTCCCATTAGAAAATAAACAAACATACATTATTATAGAATGATCCAAATAAAAAAAATACACAGCATAAATATAAAAATGGTCAATTCATGATATTCCAATATTGAAGGTGAGGAAAAGATTAATGAGAATTGTTATTACTCTTTTCATATTGTAACTATCATAAAAAGGCCTGAGAGATTCCATATACATCTCTTTCTTGAGGTTGAATTCCCCTTGTAGGTGTTTGAATGCAGCCACATCTCTATGCAAAGCACCCACTTGTTGTATGCCTCCAGATCTTTCTACAATGCATTGAAAAACCCTAATTTTTTATTTGTCACAAAATGTACAAATATAATAAATATAAATATACAAATATAAAAATATAAAGGTGAAATATAAATCTCATTAACAAATGTTTCAATGCAATAAGTAACTAGAAGGAAATTCAAATATCTGAACACAATAAAAGCTACAAAGAAAATTAATCATTGTTAAAAATCATTATGCTTAATTGGTTAATGCAAACACTTTTCAATGTAAAAAATTGAAGTTCCAATTTTTTTTGATATGAAATTCTAAGTTACAATTCTTGCAAGAGAGAGGATTAACTATTTGATATGATTGTGGAGCATGATAAAGAACTGCTTGGAATGCAAGAGACAGGATTTTTGAATTCAAATTGTAAATTTTCTTTGTAGAAACACAGTTTTTGGGTGGCTTAAAAAGCTTTTAGTTAGTTCCCTTTTTAAGTATTTACTTTGTTAGAATTGGAAGAATTTGGTTTAACCACATTTCATATGTATTGTGAAAACAAAGAAAAGTTTTGAAAGTCATTCATTTTTTATCTTCTC
>MU226101.1:221801-236543 GCA_018584345.1 Thuja plicata
TGGAAATGGATTAGTTGAACATTCTTTTGGCTTGTAGAGTCCTGAGTGGAGGAGGAAAAATTACTCCTTAACATGTTGGATTCCTTGGAGGATTGAAAGTTAGATCTTGACTCTCCTAATGGGTGGCATTTATGCAAATGTGTTAAAGGGAAATAAATCCATTTTCTTAGAGGTGTTTTAATTGGAAAGCCGGCTATATGTTGCAAATGCATATTTAAAATAATGCTCAAAGGAAATGGTATCATTGACAAGAATAATACTAGGATTTTAGTCAAGTTATATGCCTAGGGGGAAGGGATTGACTATGGGGAGAAATTTTCTACTCTATGAAAAATGGTTATGATAGGGACAATCATGATGTTCAAAAATAGTTTAGTTGGAGAGTTCATTAAATGAGTGTCAAGAATGCATTTTGATTGATAATATGAAAGAGGATGTGTTGCCATGTGGATCTATGGTGGAAGGGACACATGACTTGCAAATTGGTTGTCTTTCATGGCTTAAAGAATATACCATGAACATGGAATGCTAACATTGATATACAACTCACATACATAGTTTGTTTGAAGTATTGTGATTTTGATCATTTATTTTGATAGACTTAGTCTTGCAAAGAAGTTATTAACATATATTTTGACACATCAACTTATGAAATGATTTGTTTATCTTGAAAGGGGAAAATAACCTTCTAGGGCTTGAAAAAATCATGAAGGCATGCTTAGTTAAGTTATATGTGAGTGAAATAGTGTCCTTACAAGGGGTCGGTGATGTTTTAGAAAAATGATTTGAGTTGTTTATTTAAGGTGTTCTACAACTTATTTATTATGTCAAAGATATCCAACAATGGTTATGTTCTAAAGCAAGGAAAGATACATCATTGAAGGTCAAAATAAAATGAATCTGAGGTAATCCTAAGCTAAGTAGAAGTTAAAAATAGAAAAGGATAAGTAGGGAAAGGGAGAAAATAAAATAATGAAAAGGAGTTTATATAAGTCACCAAGTTTTGAAAATTCTAAATTTTATTGGAAAACAACTAGTCTTTACACAATCTTCAAGCACTAATCATGCAATCTTCTATGGACAAAATGCAAAAGATAAACCTTGTATTATTTGACCACTAATGTGCATATAGATATACCAAGAGTTCCATTCAAAACCATTCTAAGTATTTGAAAAAAACATTTATATCACAAAGCAACACCAAGAGATTTACATACCATGAAATTATAGCGAAGGCTGACAGTCTGGAATAAAATTAGTAGAATGCAAGGTGAATGAGAGTCAGATCCCTAATTTCCAAAGAGAATGAGTTCAATGATAGATCCAAAACATCTCACACTATATTCTTTTGCAGTGCCATCATGTCTTAGGGTAAGAACATTGGACTGGTGTATTATATTAAAAACCTATAATGTTTTATAATGATTTCAAATGCAATCTCCAGCTGCATCAAATAATAATAGCCCAAATCAAGAACCAATGAACCAAGAATAAATTTATCCCTCATTGCATCAATAATAAACAATAACCCTAATCTACAGAGCAATTAAAAATAACTATCTAAAATTGCAGAGAAACAACTTGAAATACCTAATGCAAAAATAAATTGACAAAATAGCTTACCAGACAAAGCACAATCAAGCTCCTCTTGGGTAATCAAGCACAATCAAGATCATCCCGCCTGTGAATGCTTCACATCGACTGAAAAATGAGTTTTAGTTTTCACTTTTTTTTTTGTTTATAATGCACATTTGTCGAATAATCGACCTTTTCTTCAAACTTAAGAAATTTCGACCAAATCATATTCATAAACAAAAAAAAAAGAATCTAAAAAGAAAAAAAAAAGCCTTGGTCGAAATAAAAGGTCAAAAATTGACCTTAAATGTATTAGTGAGTGGCTACTTTTCACCAGGTATGAAAATTTCATATTATTGGAATATTAGTTGTCATAGAAACTTTTTTTAAAAATTTTAATAATTATTTCATATAGCTTGAGAATCACTGATTGTTATATTTGTGTTGTATAGTATGGAATGGGTGGAAAGATTTCAACAGAAGGAGATGTATATAGTTATAGAATTCTACTTTTAGAATTGTTGACAAGGAGAAGACCAACAGACAACATGTATGTAGAAGGTATTAATCTACCAAAATGGGCAAGCATTCATTTTCCAAATAATATCATAGAAGTTGTGGACAACCAACTACTTAGAGATGTTGAGGAGTCAGATAAAGCAATGGTATTGACATGCCTTACTGAATTCATGCAAATAGGGTTGATTTGTACAAGGGAGGTTCCACACCAATGCCCAACTATGATGGAGAATGTTCAGAGATTAGCAAAAAATAACAAGTGTATTTTTTGGTACTCCTAGAACTTTTCATTTTCCAATAGGCATCTCACCTTTTCTTGAAGATACGAGTAATCCAAGAAATACTAATTAAGGGAGCTCTAAAATTTGGTCCACATCTACATCTAAGCTCTTCACTAAAGTTAATTACAAATTTTAATTATTGTTTCTTTCTATGGGAGGAAGAATTTTCTAGCTACTCCTAACAGGACTATAAATAATGACTTCTAGTTTTAAGCATCTTTATATTCACCATAAATCTTCATCAGTGTTGCAACCTTTCATTCAACATTTTGGTTCTATATTTCAGTATTTAGGGCATTGGGTTGAATCTATTTATTTTAGTATCATCAATTTCAGTCTTATATTTTGTTGAATCTTTGTGTCACTATTCTGTTTTAAACCTTTTGAAGATGTTATGAGCAATATTGTCTTCTCATTTTTAATATTTGAGGCTTATTTTTAACATATTATTTTAATTTTTGGGATGTTACTTCTCTACCTTCACCACTAAAACCAATTATTAAAAGACAACATGGACCTATTTTCATTTTATCAGTTACATCATATGCATTAATTGGTTTTTAAATGTTTGATTTATTTTCTAATCAAACCCATTTTTAAGAGATTTTTAATTTTTTTTATTAAGGGTATTAGGGTTTATTTCTACTTTTAGGAATTAAGATATTTGTGTCTTTAAATATAGGAAGATGGCTTCAAATTTTTATTTAATAATTAATTATTATATAAGATAATCATTTAAAATTTGTAATCTAATTCATAATTAATAATTGATCTAAGAAGATTTTGTTTATAATTCTATACAACTTGATAAAAATATTTCTTATAGATATTATAATTGAATAAAAATAAAGAAAACATCATTTGAAACCATCCTATTAAAAAATTGTTTATTTTTTTTTAAATTTTTTTAGTAAAAATATTATATTTGAAATGAATATTAATCTTAATTTTTTATAATACTATGAAAATATAACATATATTCTAATATTCACCAACCTTCCCACCATCCCTTTCCCATATATTATCTATGCTCAAAACAATTAAAATATTATAGTTAATTTTTTTTTTAATTTTATCATCTAGAGTCTTCACATGGATAACACTAGACCCAGGTAGGAAGAAACTGATTTAGGATCAATAATTCATGTTTAAATTGATCTATTGTAACCATTAAAGTTATAATTATAAGTAATTTACCTATATAAATATAACATAACACTTAAGTCATTTGTAATCTCTCTTGATTCTTGTTTCTACATCTACATCTTTGCTCAACTTAATGACAGTTGCTAATTATTTTCTTTAATGGAAAGAAGAATATTCAAGCTATTCCTACTACAAACTAGCACTTTCACCTTTGAGGGGTCTAATGGTTACTCCGATAGTAAAAAATATATAAAATGGTGATTTCGTGGTGCTAATTTGAGAAAAGTTGCCATAATATTTTTCCTATGTAGGAAAATGTCTAATAGAATAATTACATCTTTACTATTCCAATAGTGTTTGACATCATCCAATCGTGTACAATTACCAAACATGTCAATTTCATGGTTTTCACATAGCTAAGAGCATGCCAATTTCTTTGGCGAGAAGAAATGGGTGGCATTTCAAGCATATAAATATCCCTATCTGTTCAGAAATAAGATATTACTTTTCATCATCTTCTTGCTAGTTTATGCAAATTTAACCTAATAATCAAGCTATTGTTTATGTTCTCAATTTTTATGATATCGATTAATTGGAATAAAATCATAAGAACATATTTTTAAAATAATATTAGATAAGTAAAAATTAGAAAAGCTAGGGCTCTGCAAAATTGTGTGCGCTTTAAGTCTTCAATGTCGATGCTCTAGATAGACAAATTATGGATTTTTTGAAGACAAAATATGCAAAATGGTTAACTGCCCCTATTTTTCCCTCATCTTCATGCTCTAAAGTACCTTGTGTTGATAGGGAGGCTGAATGGAATTTTGTTTCTGGGGATCCTTGAGTCCCTCAAAATTTTTTTTAAAGCCCTTCTCTGTTAAGACTTCCAACCATTTCTTAGCTCTAATGCCTTCTTCCCCTAGGAGATCTCCTTGGGTTTTTCTGTGGGAGATGCATTCACAAGAGTGTATTACTACCACCACCTCTAACTCTAGCTATGATCGTGTAGATGCCCTTAAGCAGAGTAATCTCAAATATTCTTCTTGTGCTCTCACTAATGCAGCAGTATACTCTCCTCTGCATCATAGATCCAATAACTTTGGAAGACCAATTATCCCTAAAGATCTAGGGTTTGGGGAACCTTTTCCCCTCGACATGGTAAGAGTTGTTCTATTGAAATAATCCCTCAAGGTTAAGCCCCCTATGGTTGATAAAGCCACTAGTAATGGTAAATCTTGATCCATTTCACCCATAGGTATTGTATATTCTCCCCCTCACAGAAGGTTTAAGGATCTAGAGAAAACATTCAACTTCTCCAATCCAAGAAAGGAACATGAATTACCAAAAATACTAACTAATTTCATACCATCTACTTCCCCTAATCAGAATAATAAAATTATGAAATTAGATATTAAAAATGGGTTGATCGAGAGAACACAAGAATTGTGTTTAGTTTTTGGTTTATTTTATAGATGGAATGGCTTCGTTACCATGGTATGAAATATTGCAAAGTGGATAAAGAAACAACTGTGTAATAAGGTAAGTATTATTATTCTCTAGGAAAAAAATTTATATATTGATTTCTCAGATAAGAAATTGAAATAAAATTTACTATCTGAAGGATGTCTGAAATATAAAATTTTTGGGTTTTCAACCATAGAATGGACTCCTTTTTTCAATCTGTCAAAGTTAGAATTTTTTTTGGTCGAAAGGGATATTCTCCTTAAAGATCTTCCAATTGAGATTTTTGATGATGAGTCCTTGAGAAAGATAGGAAACTGCATAGGAAAATTTATAGGTTTTATTGATTCAAAACAACCTTATGTTGAGAAAATTATAATTGTGTGCATGGACTTAAATAATAAACTCATTTATCCCTTATAAATTTACTGTAAATCATCATCTGTGCTGATAAAACCTAGTATAGTAGACTATGATTTTTATGTGGATGAGTTAATGGATGATCAACCTACAATGGCTTTATTTACACAGGATAACATTAGTAATAAAAAGAAAGAAATTTCTATTCCAACCCTAAAACTCAGCAAAAATAAAAATTCTAATAACCCTAAACCTTTAGAAAATAAGAAGATGAGCATTAATTTTCTCATTAATAAAGGAGGCTTTGAGATAGTTCTACATGATAAGTCTATCAATGTCATGGAAAAAAAGGATACCCTATATGTAACCAATAATTTGAATGCATTCAGTAAGTACTTCTTTGCTGAAGGTGATTTGTGCTTAAATTTGGATTTGTCCGGTCAACCATTACTTTTGTGTAAGGATGTGTTCACTAGGCCTATTATAGATTTTGGTTCACTTTCAAATGACAGGATGAGGTCAAGACATGATGTTTCTCTAGGCAAAGAAGTATTAGTTCAGAATTTTGAACCTAAATTGTATTAGGAGGGAGAAAATGTATGTATTGAATAAGTCCAAATATTGGAACATGTTATCTCTTTTCTTGTTTCTTGCAATCCCCTAGGGTCTCCCCTATCAACCCATTCAAGATCCTGTTTGGATTCAGAAAGAAAGAAAGAGGAAGAAGTACGGTTAATATATGAATATTTATGTGAATCTGTGGTATATGAACTAATAGATAAATTAATGGATGAAATCTGTGATGAAGAAGAAGTTATTCATCAGAAGAAATTGTTTATTCAGGAATGTTTATCGCCCAAATTCCCTAAGTTGATATATGATATTGAGCTTATCCTTAAGGAGGATGAAGACACTGAATGTGCAAAAAATTTGATTTTAGTTATTGACTCTTCGATGCCTGGAAAAGACCATCCTGACTATGTCAAAACATTAAAAAAATGGGGTAGAACATCTACCCAAGAACTGAGATCAATAGTAGGAGATCCGGTAGGACAGGTCAAATTAACTGATATCTTTTATACAGGGAAGGGGAAGTTCCTTCCCAGGTCACAATGAATATATTAACCTAGAATTTTAGGGTTCTTAATTCCCCTAACAAGAAACATATCCTTTACGTTGCATTTCAAGCAGTAATACAAATCTTATCATTCTACAAGAAACTAAATGTAGACACCCTAAAATGGACAGGCTTGCAACTTTACATTAAAAATGCTAATTTTCGTCTATTAATTAATGGTTTTCATAATCATTAATTAATCATCTATTTTCCTCTAAATTCATTCCCTAAATCATCTAATCAAATTCCCAAAATTAATTAAATAATTAATTAAATAGCTTTAATTGATTAATTACCATTAATTGATTAATTAAACTCAATTTCCTATAGTTTAAATTCAAAAATTTAAACTTAATAATTAAATTCTTCCAATTAAATTAATTTTAATGTCATCAAATAAAGCAATTCTTAATAAAAAAGAATTGAATTATCTCACATGTTGAAAACAATTATTAAATAAATGAATTAAATATTCATTTATCTTCAAAGAGATAACTCCAATTAGATCACATGGGTTACTCCATCCATCTCTCTAGTCCACATGGGTAACTTCACCCACCTCTTCAGTTCAAAAAAGGTAACTCATAATTAGCTCTTTCGTTAACCAAACTCTATCTCCTCTTTACCAAATGAGTAGGTGGAGTTTACTGAGGACCTCTCCAGTTCCTTTTGATCTCAACCGTTCATTTTCCCATCTCTGGGATTGATCTCAACCATTCATTTCATCACCAAATCCTATATAATAAACCCTTCATAACCATTTGAAAGATCTAGGGTTTCAAGCTCTCATGCGCCATTACTCCATTAGTTTGGTTCTAGCATTCAAACCATCTTGCGATCACACACCCACTTCAATTAGCAACTTATCAACACTTCTCAAGTCATAGACACTGCCCCACCAATACTGAGCATCAAGAACAACATTTCGGAAGGAGTAGAGAGAAACAATAGAAGCTTCAAGCATCGTGGGGTTTGCATTCATTTGTTTTTATTTTCTCTTGCTTGTACATTTTATTGGTTACATTTCATCGTTATTCATTTTAGTAGTATTGTGTATTTGGTTTATATCAATTGTGAAACCTTTGCTACTGACCCTTGCCTTTGGAAAGCTTGGAAATCCATAGACCATGAGAAAGAGAGGCGTACATTTTGGTGAACCCAACGTGAAACAAATAGCCCAAATACCTCTTGCAGATGAAGAACCAGATTGATCAACCACGGTCGTATGATCGTAATTTAAAAATATAACTTTTCTTCAATATTTGTAGTATTTCGCAGTTGCTAGTATTTTACCACAATCAAAAACACTATGCTGCAATCGATTGGTTTAATAGCACAATTGATTGCAGGCTTTCACAGTTTTATTCTATCTATTTCTGTCTTCTTTCTTTTGGTACTTTGCCGTAATTTTTTGATCCGTGCAGCAATTGAAAGAATTTTGTCGTAGTTGCCCGATCCGTGCCGCAATCAAAAGAAATTTTCCACATTTTCCAGTGCTTTGCCATAGCTGACAGAATTTTTTCGCAGTCACCAGAAGTTTGCCACAATCGCAGAGTTATTGCAATATCAGATCCAAACCTGCTACCCATCTGTTCCTAATTTGACATTTTTTTCTCAGTTTCTATGCAGGATCAGATCCAATCACTGAGGATAGAGAAGGGTAAGTTTTGGTAAGCATCATTTCATTATTTTCAAAGTTACATATATTCTCATTTTGCAAATAATCCTTTTCGGTACTAACCTGTTTAAACAAGATAAACTAAAAGGAATTCATTTTATTGATTTGGGTTTAAAAAGAATAGTGCTTGCAAAACATATCACACCTCATATTTTGGATTTGGGCTTAAAATTGATGTGAGGGCTAAAACTGAACAAAGGCAAAAAAAATCTCAATTTGGTGCAATAAAATTGAACAAGCAATCAACACCTACTTTTTGGGCTTAAAATTGAACATTTGTGTTTGTATGGTGGTGTAGCTTAGTTCACATTTCAAACTTTGGAGCTTAATCGATTTACCTTGTGTCTTGAGTTTTGGGTGTATTTGCACAAACTGTTAGATTACAAACCTTTTTAATTTTTTAGAAAGGCCTATCCAGGGAATGCGCTTCTTCCTCAGAGAACAACCTTAAACCGGTAATCCTTCTGATCGGTATATATTAAACAAGGTGCAAACCAAAGTTGTGTCTTATCTAGCCAAGCTTGGGTGAGGCATGTTGATGATAGTCTGGATCAGGTGAATATCCCTAAGGAGCCAGCATGATCAAATAGGCTCTTAAGTGAGTCACACACATACAAACTGATTGGAGAGACACCACAAACCCTTACTACAATCTTGATTAATCAGAGGCCAACCCATTTTACCTCCAAATAGATACCTTATTATAGTGCAAGGGGTTGCAAAATTTCCCCCCAAGATTCCCAACATATGTGTCCCATGGTATTTGTGTAGTGAAAGAGATCTTCACTTCACGACAACAATACCTGGAAATGGCAAAAACACGGGCACCTATGTCGTGGACCTTCGTGTCCTAGTAGTGTGATAATTGTTGTGTGAGATAACAGGCATTCAAGAATTGGGCCTATAACATTGTATTTTGAAGCCATTGACCTAGATTAATCTGATTGTTCATTGTTGAGACCTTGTGACAACCTCGCAACTTGAAAAAATTGTAGAACATACACAATTTCAGTTTTCATTCTTCAAAACACAGTGTCTATTGTGCTTGTTACTTTGATCAGTTTTTGAAAATGAAAAACAAAAAATCCAAACTATCAAAATGAGTCAAATGTGTTAAAGTCTAGGGTTATCAACGTCAACTATCTTGCAAATTAGAAGCATTGTTCCAGAAAATTAAAAAAAATATATCAAGTAGTGATACTTATCCTCTAGTATTTTTAGACTGTTCCTCTTTTATCGCAATCTTCCACATTGTGCCGCAATTGAAGGAAGTTTTCCGTAGTTGATTCATTTATTGCCATAGTTGTCATGTTTATTACCGCAATCGGTGATAAACTACCATAATCAACTAGTAATTTTACCGCAATCGGTGAAATTGTACCGTAATTGACCAGATATACTACATTCCTATTTTGACCTAAAACCTTGAAAGAATTCTTCATTTGGTATCCAAAACTAGTGTCTATCCCAGGAAAACATGAAGAACATTGTGTGAATCTCTAAACATTAAAGATTAACCTTTCTCTGTAAAGCATGATTATTGTCAAAACATTGTTAGTTCAAAAGTTCAGACTCAAAATACCTTGATCTCATCATATCAAAACATCATCATCTTTATCAAATTGACTTTGTCCAAGGCAAAGGTCAGCAAATATTATCTTTTTATCACCACTTTGAAATCAAGTTATATCAAAATCTATCCTTGGAATTACCCTTGTCCAAAACATAACTTGGACTTCCTCAGAAAGGATCTTCTTCCTTGTTTGCTTTATATCACTTGTTTTAGTTACAAAACCTGGACCACACTATGTCTCAAACCCCTCATGGATGACCTTACACAAGGTCTAAGTCTAGAAATCAACCTGATGAGTCATATATCAACCATTTCCCCACTTGGGAAATAGAGCAAGAGAATGATCACTTCAAGAACACCAGTTCTACTCTATTCATTCAACAACCCCATGGGGTAGCCTTTTTCCAAGATATCACAGAAGAAGAACTTGAAGATGTGGAACAAGATGCTTATTCCACAAAAGTAGTTGACATTGTTGTAGAGAGGAATCTTGAACGTTACTTGGCCATGTTAATAAAGAAGGGAGTCAAACTCCCTGTTGAATTTAGTGTATCAACTATATGGCTCGAAAACCCTCTCGTAGGTCAAAACACTACTCACACTCCTCAGACACTACCTGTTGTGTCACAAATATTTCCACCATTGGTTTTACCCACATCGACACAGACTATATCCAATCAAACCAATGACCCGACCCAGGCTAGCACATCTTCTACTCATAGCCTGACAGACTCACAACAAAGTGCACCTATGGTTGCTAGTATGCATCCACCTTTGGTCACATGGCTAGGAAAATCAAGATCTCATGCTATGCCTTCCATCCCACCAAACACCAACTATTCTAAAACTATGCCGCTACTGCAATCAATTCACACTAGCCTTGGGATCAACACATCATGCCCGCAGGGATCCATCTCTGCAGGAATGACTTACAGTGAAGGCCTGCCCAAAGCTACATCTTTGCCCATTTCGACACCAATCCAACCTCCACAACAATAACCCCAACTTTAGTTGCCTCAAAACTAACCCCACAATAGCAACCCCAGCTTCAGTTGCCTTAGTTCCAACTCCCGCAATAGCAACCCCAGCTTCAGTTGCCTCAAATCCAACCTCAGCGATAGCAGCCCCAGCTTTAGTTGCCTCAAATCCAACCTCAGTGACAACAACCCCAGCTTTAGTTGCCTCAAATCCAACCTTAGCAATAGCAACCCCAGTTTCAAACCCAACCTCAACAACAATAATATCTACCCCAGCATTATCAAACCCAATTTCAGTCACAACAGCAAACACATCAAAACCAACCATGGAATACTCGTGTCCCTCCAGTTACAAATCACTTGGTGGGGAATCAATATCAAGTCCCAAGGATGAAATCCTATGTTCCTACTCAAGGGACATAGAGGCGCAGCCTCATACCCACCACAACACAAAGGAATGTCCACACACACCAACCTCAATATCAAACAGACATGCTAATGCAACAAATAAAAACCCTTCAAACCCAAATGATGGATATGCAAAATTAGGGACAGACTAAATCCTATACCACAAAGGATTTATACCCATATCCCTTTGACCATTCTCTTCACATGCCTCCATTCCCAAATCACTTCTCGGTACCAAAATTTGACAAGTATAGGGGTAGTACCAACCTATTGAGCATATCTGAGAGTGTTTTGCTAGTTGCGTCAAAGTCGCTCATGATGAGACATATCTAATGCGACTGTTCCCACAAAGTTTGGCCAAACCAGTAATGGAATGGTTCTCACATCTACCTCATGGCATTCAGTCTTGGGGAGAATTGGCTAAAAAGTTCATAGCTCACTTCCATCATAACATCGAGCACAAGGTCAGCATCAAGGACCTTTACGACATCAAATAGAAAGAGAGAGAGTATTTTGTGAAATTCCTACAAAGATGGAGGAATATGGAAAACCGTATAACATATGATGTGCCCGAATAGGACTTAATAGTCATGTTTCTTGACAATCTAATCCCAGACATGTCATTCACAACAGAGTTATAGCTAGCTCCAAAGTTCACACAACTCATCAAAAGAGGAGTTCATTGTGAGTAGAACTTAGTCAAAAGAGGAATCCTTTCTGATCCCACACAAACAAATACAAATAAGAATGCAACGGAAAAATCTAAGTGGTGGAAAAAAAACAAAAATGTCACTAGCGATGGTGTCATTGATGTGAAGACAGAACACTATGCACAAACCGAGGTGTCACTGCAAGGTGCACCTATGGCCAACCAAAAAACCATAGGTCCCACTCAAAAAACATACACCCAAAGCCAACATTCCCCTATACAAGCAGCCACTATGTCAAACAGTCAACAATAGAATCAATGCAAACCATGGTTTCAATTCCAACAATGAGATTTCACACCATTGGGAGAGCCAATAGAGTCAGCTTTACATAAGTTGATACAATCAAACACTATCACTCTCCTAGAAATCACAAACTTTGAACAAGATGAAAAAAAACCAAGGTGGTATAATGACAAAGATTTCTGCGAGTTTCATCGGGTGAAAGGGCACAAAATGGCCAACTGCTACTGATTGAAATATGCTATCCAAAATCTGATTGACATAGGGATCATTGATGTGACGAATACTCAAACCAAAGGCACAACTGATCAAACCATTTTCAATGATACCTTTCATGATCACAACAAGGGAAAAGCCTCTGGGTCTGGTGGACAAACAAAACAAGTTAACTATACCTATGCCAACAATGATAATGTCATCAATTGCCTCAATCCTTCAGATAGTCATGTGGCTACAATCACTATCAGAGACCAAGGTAAAAATTGTGCTATAACAAATCATCTTGGTAGAGTCATCTTGCAAGGAGTACCATCCTCAACTACCACATTGACCAATCCTATAGCAAACTCTGATCCACAAACAAGCATAGTGGACCAACTAAAGTGCACACTTGCCTAGATCTCCATGTTTGACCTATTGTGCATATCTCTACAGCATAAACTGGAGCTTGACCAAGCACTTTAGAATGCAGCTGTCCCAAGGGACATAACACCCGAGAGCTTCCAAATGATGGTCAACCATATAGTAGCTAACAAACATGCCACATTCACAGACCATGATGTGCTGCCGCATAAACCCCTGCATAATGATCCTCTACACTTACTTGTCCAGATCTACAAAAGTGCTATCTTTAGGGTCCTTGTTGATGGTGGAGCTGGGATAAACATTTGTACTCGAAAGTTAATCAAGCAACTGGGTTATTTAGAATCAAGCATTGATGTCACAAGGAGGATAAATATCAGAGCATATGATGAAGAGGAAAGGTCCTCTAAGGGTATTATCATTCTACCTATTTGCATTGGACCGGTGGTAAAAAACACTCCCTTCCAAATCTTAGATCTTGAGTTGGGATACAAAATGTTACTAGGGAGACCTTGGATACATGAAATGCAAGTTGTACCATCAACATACCATCAATGCATCAAGTTCCTTCACCAAGGAGAGGAAATCATCATAGAGGGAGATCCCAATCCCTTCCAATATTGCAATGCGTTCTAAATCAGCATTGATAACCAGGTACCATCAAACCAAGATGCAAGAATCTTGTCCTCTTTAGATTCAAATCCCAAAGATGTCACATGAGCAACGGGAAAGATAGTCATTAACTAGGATGCAAGTATCTCCTCCTCTTCAAATTCAAATCTTAAAGATGTCACAGAGAAAGCAGGAAAGATATCCATCATGGATAAGGGATGTGATGAATATAGATATGAAGAATCTTTAACCATCACGCACATGCCTCAAAGCCCAAGATTTCATGATATGCCACAACCTATTATTGCAAAAAAAACTCCACAGCCTGTTCTATTTCGATGTCCACCCACAACCTTTGTTTGGTGGGGAGACATAGAGAAAGAAAATCCTTTTGAACAAGACATCAATACCTGGTTATACCGAGACTCCCCTGAGACAATCCAACCACCATTACCCTTGTCAAACTATGGTAATGGATACACAATGATACAAAGATTTGGGTATGATGGAACAACTGGGATGGGGGCAAGGCAACAAGGAATATATGAATTGCCTCTACCACCAACCCAAAGAAACACAAGAGGTTTGGGATATGGACAACAAAGCACTAGTCTGGTGATCCAAGACATTCAAGTCAATCAAGAGCAAGTAGCAGAAATGCACTAAGGGAACAACACTAAGCATGTCCTAATAAGCAACATATTAGTGCAGTTGTTTCCTGCCGAAGAGGGAACCACACAAACCCAAATAAACCTACACATAGTAATCGACAATAACCAAGGAAGTGAGACATCGGATGAACATTCAATTGAGATAGACTCCCATGAGTATGAGTGGAGATCCCTCCATGATTCTGAACTGTCAATCCCTTATTTTTCCCCTTGAGCTAACATTATCATAAATCTAGTAGACCTATTTGAACAAATGACCATTACCGAAAAACCCTATATAGACAAACATGTCATCCATCAGACCTCAAGTGGTGCATACTCATCACAGTCCAATTTTGTAGGCACCATATCAGCGGTCCCTTTTAGTCAACCTGAGCCAGACAATAGTGAAAGTGTTTGTCTTGTACACCTTGAGCTTATAGCATGGGATCAACAAGGGCCACCTGATCCAGATGTCTTTGAGAATGACAAGGCAATAGCTCATTTCATGGGACTAAGGGAAGGCATTCCATCAGGAGATCACAAGGCAAGATTCTCCATTAACCTAGACAGACTAGCATATTTTGGGGAGGAAGCTCCTCTTTCCAGTCCACAAAAGAAAAAAGAACAAAATAGTAAAAACCTAAAAGAAGGCGTATCTTCTAGTGAAAACCTCTCTGAGGTGCTAGAAGATGGAAAGAGAGAACTCCTCCCCTTAACAGAGGATAAATCAGCACTCCTAACTGAAGAGACAGAGGAAATCAACTTGGGGGATGACAAGAACCCAAAGAACATCTACTTGGTGAAATCTCTCACCCCTGAGGAGAGAGAACAGTTCATCAGTTTCTTCAAG
>MU226101.1:236593-256829 GCA_018584345.1 Thuja plicata
ACTTGGGGGATGACAAGAACCCAAAGAACATCTACTTGGTGAAATCTCTCACCCCTGAGGAGAGAGAACAGTTCATCAGTTTCTTCAAGGCAAGAATGATCAATTTCACATGGTCTTACTCAGATATTCTAGGTTTAGATCTAGAGCTGGTGCTACACCATCTCCCATTGATACCCAATGCTAAACCTATTAAATAGGAGCTAAGAAAGATGCACCCTCATGTTGCATTGCTAGTCAAGGTAGAACTGAAAAAGCTCCTGGATGCTAAATTCATTAGACCTATACCATATGCAGATTGGATATTTAATCTGGTACCAGTCACAAAACATAGTGGTCAAATATGGATTTGCACAGACTTCTGGGATCTCAATATATCATGTCCCAAAGATGACTTTCCTCTACCAAACATTGACATGATACTAGACCTAACTGCCGAACATCAAATGCTATCACTCATGGATGGATTTTTAGCTTACAATCAAATCAGGATCGCGCTAGAGGACCAACACAAAATAGCTTTCACATGTCCTTGGGGGACATATTGTTGGAATGTCATGCCATTTGGTCTAAAGAATGCCGAAGCAACATATCAGAGGGCTATGATGACTATATTCCATGATCTCATCCAAAAGATAATGGAAGATTATGTGGATGACATATTAGCCAAACCAATACTTCAAAAGGATCATCTATAGGTTTTGGGACCCATCTTTGATAGAATGTAGGAATTCAAAGTCCAACTAAATCCAAAAAAGTGTGCATTTGGTGTCACAGTGAGAAAATTATTAGGGTTCATAATATCACATAGAGGAATCAAAGTAGATCTAGCAAAGGTCATGACAATATTGGACATGCCTCCACCATCGAACCTGAGACAACTAAGAGGGTTACAAGGAAGGCTCCAATTGATCAGATGCTTCATAGCTCAAATAGTAGACAAGTGCCACCCATTCCAACATCTATTGCACATTCAAAGGTGTAGACAGTGTCAAATTTATGGAGACCTCATCCATGCACCGGCCCAGGAACTAAATCCTATCACATCACCATTGCCATTTTCAATGTGGTGATTTGACTTGGTAGGCCAACTTACACCTTCTTTAGCAAACGGACACAAGTACATCATAGTGCTAGCAATGGATTACTTCACCAAGTGGGTGGAAGCAATTCCCCTCACTTACATCACTGGAAAACATATAGAAATTTTCATACTTAACCACATCATCTGTCGATACGGGATCCCCGAAATGATCCTGACAGATCATGGTACCCCTTTCCAGAACAAGGATGTTGAAGACCTATGTGAATAGTTCTACATCAAATAAGGGTTCTTCTCATTTTACTACTCTCAAGGAAATGGCCAAGCTAAAGCTACAAACAAAAGGATCCTAAGAATCCTGAAGAAAATGGTGAATGAATCAGGGAGAGACTGACATTTACATCTTAGTCTCGCATTATGGGCATATAAAACTAGTGTGAGAACACCAACAGGAGCAACTCCTTTCTCCCTAGTCTATGGATCTACGGTAGTATTACCCCTTGAAGTAGAAATCCCATCCCTGAGGATATCATTGAAGAACCTAGTTACAGATGAAGACTATAGAGTGGCACGGCTTAGTGAACTAGAGCTACTAGATGAAAGAAGGTAGCATGCCTTCGACCACTTACAAGGCTATCAGAATCTCCTTAGAAGGAAATATGATAAGAAGGTAAAGCCAAGAAAATTTGAGGGAGGAAACCTTTTCCTCATGGAAAATCAGAAGAATCAAGCAGAGTGAGTCAAACCTGGTAAGTTTGAGCCTAACTGGCTAGGACCTTTTGTTATTGTCAACTCTACTCAGAGTGGGGCATTCATACTAGCAACACGAGAAGGAGATCAGCTCCCCGGCTACATCAACAGCATGCACCGGAAGAGGTTCTACCCTTAAAAGTCTCTATGGTTAAGGCATTTATCTACATATCCAAAAAATACCAATAAAATCAAAAAATACAAAAGTCACCTTGGTGAAAACCTGGCAATCAGGTGCCTTGGCGACAATAAAAAAAAAAGAAAAAAGTAAAAAAGAAAAAAAAAAGTAAAGAGAAATCAAAATCACTCTCTCAGTGAAAACCTGGCAATCAGGTGCTATTAAGTAGGTACCTTGGTGAAAACCTGGCAAACAGGCGCTAAGTGTTCAAATCTAGCTTCACCATCAATGAGCTCCAAAAGCTTGAGCACACTTAAAAAATGCAAGATTGACTATCCCAAGGTATATCCAGAAGCACTAAACCCCTATGAGCACTAAGCACTTACCCATGGTTAATACTGGTCCACTAGACTAGGGGGTGATTCCAATTGTTTGGAAAAATTCTAAAAATCAGAAAACTCATCAAAAATCCTACAAAGATCAAAAATCAAGCGAAAATCAATCTTCATAAAAAAACAATCAAAAAATTACAAAAATCCCAAAGCAATAAAACCAACTTAGTTATAAAAATAGCAAGGGGCAAGCACGCCCAGTCAATCAAATGTCACAATCATGAGCTTTGCGTATCAGCATTAGGGCTCATCTGGCATAGCCTTTTCAATCTACCATTTCAATAGCAAGCAACAATGAGCAAGCCAAACTATCAATTGTCACAATCATGAGCTTTGCGAGGAAGTATTGGGCACATCTGACACAACTTGTTTAGCTGCCAAAAGGATTAGAGCAATCAAATCTATCAATCAATATTGTCACAATCATGAGCTTTGCAAACAAGCATTGGGCACATCTGACATAGCTTGATCAACTGCCAACATGATCAAGCAAATCAATCCTATTCAAATAGTTTGAGCCAATCAAGAGAATCCAACTGCATCAAGGAACCATACAAAAATGTTGACTAGGTCAGTCAAGTCAGTCAGATGTTAGTCTATATTTTGGGGTTATGTTCTTACGCTACTCTAGGATCCACCATGTGAGGAGAGTAGCTATGATAGATCATGACTTATTTTATTTGATTGTTGTCTGTTGAATGTTCAATTAGATTTTAGGGCCATGATGATTTAGGATAAATGCGGTAGGCGCTGTCACTTATCTGGCAGCTGCGCAGTTCCACGATCTGAGCTTAAACCTAGGAAAGAAATGGACATTCCTTCTCTTTTATTTTTCTTGTTTGCTTTATAGAATCATGAGCTCATAGAAATATTCAAATAGACTCTGAGTTGCTTTGGAGTTCTATCTTGGTTTCTATGGTCTTTCCCTTTATGTTGCAAACAAGAGCTCATGATGCTATCCAGATGGACTCTAGGGGCGTAGGAGTTCTATCTTGTTTGTTTGGTTTTCCCTTTTAGATATCAAGAGCTCACAGTGTTATCCAGATGGAATCTAGGTACATAGGATTTCTATCTTGGTTTCTTTTTTTTAGATTAACTCAGAGGACAAGTAGTATCCAGATGGTCAATATCTAGGTGCTTTTGGCTCTCTTTCTTTTCAAATAGGGAACATAGTTGAATCCAGATGGTCAATATTTGGGTGCACTATGGGTCTCTTTCTATTCAATCTCTCTACTCCCTCTGCTATCAAGAGGTCATGGCGGTATCTAGGTGGTAAGTGATTTGGATCATTTGATGCTTTTCCAGAATATCAGAAAATACAAAAAAAGATGCAATGATGACAAATATTGGAAACAGGGGCAGCGACTTGAGACATTCATCCTTTCTATCAAATTATATCTATCCAAAAAATGCAAAAGTAAAATTTTTCTATCTTTACACTCAATCAGATCAATCTTAGAGAATGTCTATCCAAACTAACTTCTTTCTAAATAACACATGCATTACTTAGATATTTTGTGCATAGTAGATTACATTCATTCCATTAAATTCATCAGAAAAGAAAAAATGGTAGTTGCATACATGATAAATCATAAAGATCACATGCATCCATAAAGCATCTCATATAAAAGCATTTCATTTACACCATCATTCATGACATGTCAGTATCATAGGAAAAGTAAATCATCTATATATAGGTCTGCATAATAGAATCATATTGCATATACATCTCATCATCTAAAACATCAAACATATAGAATCATACATATAGAACGTAAACCATTGCACATAATATCAAAACATAGCTGCATCTCATGTAAATCAAAATATCTGAGTACAAATGAAAGATCGCAAGTCTGAACAAAGAAGGTAATCAACATGTGTATCAATATATATATCAGTGTATCGAGATACAAAAAAATGGTACTACTCAAAGTATACAATGAATCACTACAAAAAAGGTACAGGGAACATGTCAACAAGAGCTACCCCCACCCTTGCCAGGAGGAGCATGAGGGGGAGGCATATTAGAATTTGTCCTATGAGAGGACTCAGGAGCTCTGATACCACTACTCTGAGAACACTAAGCCCTGCTAGATCTTTGCGATGCTATGTAGCTAGGCACTTTCTACTCAATCGCTAGGAACTTTCTACTTAGTCAGAACTGTGCCCTCATAGTTCCGTCTCTAGTAATTAATCTCCCTCTCAGCCTCTCACCCAGATCTATAATACCTATCAAGAATATCTCTATGGGAGACATCTTGTACACTACCAATGAAAGAGCAGACCACAGCCTGAGCCTGTCGCTCTCTAGACTCAACTGCTGTCACACGGGCCTCCAAAATGGTCGCACAAGCATCAACTAAGTCAAATTGAACCTACAAATCTTGAACCTGCTGGGAGAGTCACTCCACCTCTGATGGATCATCATCCATACCACCCATGGAAATGTCCATATCTCCCTCCTCTACCTCACCACCCAGTCCCTCATCTTGTCTCCTCCTGAGCACTATAGAATCATCACCACTCTCAGAGCTCTCCCCTATACTGCTCTTGCTACTGCCACTCTCCCCAGAGGAACCTGTCTTGGCACTCTTCTCATCCAGAGCCTCCACATCTATGTCTGCAATCTCCACATCCACATCCTCAATAACAACCTGATCCTCATGCTGGGGAGCCAAAACTGTAGCTGTCTTCCTGCGAACTCTGTGCACCACCTGAGGTACCTCCTCCTCCAAATCCTCCTTGTCCTCCAAGATGGCACCCAACCCAACTCTAGACTGCCCCCCACTCTAGCCACCTCTAGTCCTAACTCCACCTCTAGCACCTCCAGGACCAGGATCATCCCCCATCATCTCCTCTCCCCCATCCCCCATCTCTCCCACCATCCCTCCCCCTACCCCTACCACCATCTCCACCATATATACCAGCATCCCTCCCTCCCCTACCACCACCTCTCCCTCCACCACGACCTCCCTTACCATGCTATACCCAATGGGCCCTCCTCATAACAGTCCTGGGAAGAGGATGTGAGACATCTGTCAAAGCAATAGGCTGATGTTGCAACCAGTATGCATCAAATTGTGGTGTAGTGCCTGCAAAAGGCAATTCAACTATCAGTACCAGAGCAGATCAAGACATAAAGTACCATAACAAGATATGAGCAAGAATAACATAATAGAAAGGAAGTGCAGAAGAATATCAGAAACAACACAAACCTAGGTCCACAGTGGGAGAGTGCCAGTTCCATGCAATAGGAAGCAACCCTAAGAACTCAGTGTGAGCAGCATCCAGTGACACTACAACACCCCAAACACGAGCATCCCTCGACCTCCGAGAAAAATATGCATACAAATTTGATACATCCTGTTGCTCTCCAAACTAACATAACACCCTGTCGGTGTTATGAAAATCTATCATGTGTACATGATCACTCACATGACCAATCAAGTATCTCCTCTATCAAAAAAAGGGGATATGGATGTCCTCTCCATCCCAAATGGGATAATCTCGGTATGGCCTCTAGATAAAATACAGAATCATATCTAGCTATTGTCACCAATATGAAAGATGACCCATATGAGTCTAGAAAATTGCACCATCATACATATACACATATGGCCTATCTGCCAGGAGAACACAGGCACCAACAGGATGACAGACTGCTATATGCTCCCATGCCCAAATCAGAAGTAAAGTAGCAGCATAGCTGAGTGACTTACCATCCAGGTAAGCCACATATAACATGTGAAAATGCATGTGGGCCAACATGCATGGGCCCCATGTAAATATGGTATGGTCTCAGACCATACTCTATAGGACACTACCAAAACCAACATAAAAACCATGCTTATGCTGATCGGGGCATAGGATCCCACATATCAGACTACCCAGTAGCGTGGATAGTCTATCAAGGCCTAATATGAATCTAGACCAAGGAATGTCATAATCTCCTGCAAGCCTGAGCTGATCCTGGGGTAAACCTGAGAGCTCAGTCAAAGTAGTAATACTAGTGCATGTGGAATACTCCACTAGCTTGTTCTGGATAGGGAGTTGGAGGATGTGATACACATCCTCTAGGGTCACGGTACACTCCCCAGTGGGTAACCAGAAAGTGCATGTCTCAGAGTGCCAATGCTCTACAAGAGCGGAGATCAGACCCCTGTTGGTCATGATCTCAGGCATATAACATATCCAATAAAGACCAAGATTACAAAGAACTGACCTCTCATCCTCAGTCAGCTGAAATTTGTACACAAGTCCTGCCAGTCTGGACTCCTGACATCACAAGATATGCCCAATGAACTGTACATAGAGTAACGAATAGAAAATTATCAGTTTTAATCATTGAGGAAAGTAACAAAAGATAAAACAAGCAGATAATAGACAAAGACATCAGTGAGACAGTGCTAACAATCAATTGCGATAATAAACAGAGGTAAATGCGGTACTTTTAAGCGATTGCAGCACAAAACCTACAAGTGCGGCAGACAAACTACAATTGTGGCATTTTATACATGCAATTGCGACACCTTTATCAAATGTGGTATATAACCGACAATTGCGACATTTAAACTGCAATTGCGGCACCTAAACCTTTTTTTTTAAAAAGTACAAATTTTAAAAGTAATAAATGAAGCAATAAATGACATGCAAAGTGAGAAAAATCACCGAATGTCTAGAGCCAACAGGTCTGTGGTACGTACGGACTCAGTCAGAAATGTGCATTATGCCAGGAAGGCCTGCCATCGCTCAAAAATAGGAAGAAAAATAAGCCAGAAATCAGAGATCAACTTACCAAGATAATCAAAGCTCCAAATCGCAAAGTGACAAATGAAGAGCTCTCTTAGCTACTTATAGGGGTTTTGAGAAACCCTAATTTCATCTGGGAGCTCCAAAATTTCTTCCTATTCCCTGAAAACTTCAATGGTCAATTACAGGGGCATTTTAAAGTATTTTTCAAATCCGTCAGCTACCTAGTTCCACAATTTGCAGTTTCAACAAATCTACGCTCGTCTGGTGACTTTCTGCTCAAATTTGTTGAGGGGGCATAAATACACCTACTAAATGTTGGGGCAAAATCAAAGAATCTTTGACACACTATGACAAGTCACATCGCATCAAAGAGGGGCAAATGTAGACACCCTAAAATGGACAGGCTTGCGACTTTACATTAAAAACACTAATTTTCATATATTAATTAATGGTTTTCATAATCATTAATTAATCATCTATTTTCCTCTAAATTTCCCAAATCATCTAATCAAATTCCCAAAATTAATTAAATAATTAATTTTATTTAATTAAATAGCTTTAATTGATTAATTAAACTCAATTTCCTATAGTTTAAATTCAAAAATTTAAACTTACTAATTAAATTCTTCCAATTAAATTAATTTCAATTAAATTAATTTAATTTTATCAAATAAAGCAATTCTTAATAAAAAAGAATTCAATTATCTCACATGTTGAAACCAATTGTTAAATAAATGAATTAAATATTCATTTATCTTCAAAGAGATAACTCCAATTAGATCACATGGGTTACTCCACCCATCTCTCCAGTCCACATGGGTAACTTCACCCACCTCTTTAGTTCAAAAAAGGTAACTCATAATTAGCTCTTCAGTTAACCAAACTCTATATCCTCTTTACCAAATGAAGAGGTGGAGTTTACTGAGGACCTCTCTTGTTCCTTTTGATCTCAACCATTGATTTCCCCATCTCTGGGATTGATCTCAATAATTCATTTCATCACCAAATCCTATATAATAAACCATTCATAACCATTTCAAAGATCCAGGATTTCAAGCTCTCGTGCGCCACTACTCCGTCAATTTGGTTCTAGCATTCAAGCCATCTTGCGATATCACACCCATTTCAATTAGCAACTTCTCAAGATGTCTCAAGTCATAGACACTGTCCCACCAATACTGAGCATCAAGAATAGCGTTTCAGAAGGAGTAGAGAGAAACAATAGAAGCTTCAAGCATCGTGGGGTTTGCATTCATTTTTTTTCCTTTTCTCTTGCTTGTACATTTTATTGGTTACGTTGCATCGTTATTCATTTTAGTAGTATTGTGTATTTGGTTTATATCAATTGTGAAACCTTTTCTACTGACCCTTGCCTTTGGAAAGCTTGGGAATCCATGAACCATGAGAAAGAGAGGCGTACACTAAATTAGACAGCTTAGGACTTAAGGACCTTAATAAGAAATTAGGTATTAGAGAAATATGGGGGGTTCCTTCCATGGGAGCCTCTGGGGGTATAGGTATCATTTGGGACCCAAGATTGGTTTCTCTCTCTGAGTTTGAAGACCACCCTTACTAGTGTAGTGGTATGGTTAACTGTTTCTGTACAAACTTATGCTTCCAAATTTTCAATGTATATGGTCAAATAATTAACTTAGATAAGGTAAAATTATGGAAAGAAATTGAGAGTAAATTGCTTGAATATAGTAAAGACATCATCATAATTTGTGGTGATTTTAGTACTATAACAAAGACTTCTAAGAAAAGAGGTGGTTCTGTCATGCTCTCTAAAGAAGCTAGAGATTTTAATGATTCAATAGATAAAAATAGCCTTCTCGAAATAGCTACCCTAGATGATTGTTTTACATGGAATAATATGTGTAAAGGTTTTATTTTTATAGCTGAAAAATTAGATAGATTATTTTTATGAGGAAACTTAGATGAGCTTCTCTTTGCTTTATCTGCGAAAGTTTTTGCCTTTTCTGGATCTAACCATTTTCTTGTAGAACTCAAAATACTAAAAGATACGAGCTGGGAAAAATGTCCCTTTAAATTTGAATAGATGTGGCTAAAGGAAGTGGGATTTTTAGAAATGATAAGGAATTGGTGGACAGAGATTTAAATTTTGGGTTCAAAACTATATCCGGTAGTTAATAAACTTATTATTAAACAAAAACTAAAAACCTAGAATAAAACTAAATTTGGTAACATTTTTGAAAATAAATTCATGGTGGAAGGAAAATTGAAATCTCTTAATGAAAAGGTCTTTGCATATGGTATGGATAATACCCTATATGAGGAATAAAAAGATTTGATGAAACAATATGAGGATGTTCTTTCCAAGGAAGAAATCTTATGGCGTAAAAAATGTTGGGAAATGTGGCTAGTTGAGGCAGATAGAAATACTAATTTCTTCCATAATAGTACTACACAACACAGGTGTATAAATAGAATTACTTCAATTATTGGAATGAATAACCTTTTGATTAAGGAACCACTTGCTATAGCTAATGGAGTAGTCAATTTCTTCAAAGATATCTACCAATCTGACCTTATTGCAAACTTAGATAGTCAAGACAATATCTTAGCAAACATTCCTAAACCTATATCAGAAGATCAAAACAAGCAACTTTTAGTAAGAATTGCAAAAGTTGAAGTGGAGACTGTCCTTAACAAGATGAACCCTAACAATTTTCCTAGCTCTAATGGCTTCCCTACTTGCTCCTTTCATAAATGCTAGAGATTTATAGGGGATAAAGTGACAGCTGCCCTAGATAGTATTAGAAAATCTGGGAACTTCTTAAAGGAAGTAAACAAAACTTTCTTATCTCTAATCCCCAAAAAAGAGAAACCAGAAACCTTCAGTGATTATAGATCGATTGCATTATACAACACTTTATATAAAATCTTCTCTAAAATTATGGCAAGTATACTGTTAGAATAACTGAGAGGGCTGGGAGGGGGTGAATAAGTAGCCTCAAAGCAATAGTTATTTGATAAGATAATTTAAGGGCATACATCTTGTAGGACTGAAGATAACTAGAGGTTTATAATTTTTGTATAAGTTTTTTGGGTTGATATTGGATTAATATTTGAGGCCACTGATTCACTCCCCTCTCAATTATTCTAAAAATTGGTATCATAGCTTGTGTGCTTAGAAGGAAGGTTTCAATACCTAAGAAAAAGATCACAATATGAGAAAATAGGATATGCCTAAGTTGAACAAGGACAAATTTGCATCATGGAAAAGCAGGATAAGACTCCACCTATCAGGTATTGGAAATGATGTTGGGTATGTGTAGGATCATGGTATGCCAAACTAGGCCTTAAGTGGCAATGAAAATTTAGAAAATCAAGGTTAGGAAAGTTGACATAAAAATTTGGACAAGTTATCAATCTTATATCAAAAATGTGTAAGAAGAGAATCTGTATAAAATTGAATCTAGTTTCTAAGATACAATCCCTTCTTTAAAAATTAATTATCTATATGGTGAAATTTCAAATTTCAATGCAGTACTATGAAAATTTCAAGAAAAATATAAGAACAAGGTGTATGTCTGACCACCTTAAACACAATCAAATAATAAGATTTTTTTACAAGATTCTAGATATAATTAGTAGACTCATGTTTGGATGTAGCATATTTTTGTATTTTTTTTCCAAGTAAATAATTGATTATGATTTTTATTCTACAATGTTTCCAGAATATAAAAAATCTCGTGTCTGACCACCTTAACTTAGTCAAAAATTCATCAAAATGAATTTTTTTTAGTTTTTAATTATAGTAGGAAAAGAATAGAATGTGACTCATGTTTTGGATTTCAAAAATGTTATATCGTTTGAAAGTTATACTTATTTTTCAATCAGTCTATCAATCAGGACTAAAAAGATAAGAAGTAGGCGTATGTCTGACCACCTTAAACACAATCAAATGATAATATTTTTTTACTAGATTCTAGATATAAGTAGTAGATTAATGTCCAAATGTGATGCATATTTTTTTATAATTTGTTTCCAAGTAAATAATTAATTATGTTTTTTCTTCTACAACTTTTCCAGAATATAAAAAATATCATGTCTGACCACCTTAACTTAGTCTAAACTTCATCAAATTGATTTTTTTTTTCCTTGTAGTAGGAAAATAATACAATGTGACACATGTTTTAGATTTAAAAATGATATACCATTTGAAAGTTATAGCTATTTTTCAATCAGTCTACTAATCAGGACTTCTTTTTTACATCCCCACTTTTTGGCATACCATGATCCTACACATACCTTGTTACTCAATACTTGCATACTGAATATGTGTTTCCTACATGACCTCACACACTTTATTAATTGAGAAAAAAACATGAACACAATTCTATGATGAAAAAACTTGCTTCCTCACTCTTTGGTGCTGAATTTTAAGATGTCAAAACATGCACCACTGCAAAGAAAATGTGGGACAAATTGAAGCTATTACATGGACGAGATTCAAATGTACTGAGAGCTAAGGAACAAAGCCTAAGAGGAAAATTTTATGACCTAAGAATGAAAGAAGGAGAAAACATCAATCGGTATAGCTACAGAATCAAAGAGGTAGTCAATGCTATCCAAGGAGTTGGAGGTGTACTTGAAGAAGAAACAATGGTAAGTAAAATCCTAAGAACCTTACTGCTTATTTATGCTATTAGAGTATCTTCTATACAAGAAATGAGAGCAGTAGAAAATAAAAATGTCACTTTAAATAGTTTGGTTGGTAGACACATTTCATTTGAGATGAATAACTTGGACAACAATGTCTTACCATCTATTGAGTCTGCATTCAAATCTTCTTTGAAAATAAGTCAAGTCATAAACACACTATGAGAAATGATAGTGAAAGTGATAGTGATGACCATGAACTTGATGAGATTGAATCACTAATGGATCAAAGATTGTAGAGAGGCAAAGGTAGATACAAAGGTAAATTACCATTGGTATGTTTTAATTGTAAAGAGATTGGAAACTTTGCTACTAGATATCCTAACAAACGAAAAGAAGATATAAATAGTGACAGATCATATGAAATGAAGTTTTATAGAGGTGATAACAAAGTTTACTGAAGAAACCAACAATCTGACATAAGAGATACCTAAGACTACAAGGAAAAAGGGAAGAAATCTTGTTACCTGGTTGAGAACAAAGCTAAGAATACTGATACCAAATCTGATGAGGATATTGAGGTGGTATTTGTTGCTATGAAGGATGATCCAGACGAAGAGGAAAGGTATGTTGAGATTGTACTCATATCTAAGGTTAGTAAAAATGATGTCTGGATTATTTATAGTGTCTATACTCACTACATGAATAGAGATAAGGAAAAGTTTGAAACCTTTGAGTATTATAATGGTGGATCAGTAAGAATGGCTAATGACTCACCTTGTCCGGTTGAAGGAAAAGGAACCATAATGTTGAATAATCTGATCAGATGTGAAATGCTTACTGGGTAAAAGGACTTAACTATAATTTATTAAGTGTTTTAAAACTAAATAACACAGGTCACCAAGTTGCATTTGAGAAAAAAAGAAAAAGATCTTTAATGAATCAGGAAGGTTGATCAGAACTGGTGAACAAACAAAAGGTAACCTATTCTATCTTGATGATATTAAAACCACTTGTTTAATGGCTAGAAACAAAGACATATAGTTGTGGAATAAGAGGTTATGTCATGTGAATTTTGACAACATGATCAGGATAAGCAATAAAAGGAAAGTAAGAGGCTTACCGAGCATGTCCGAACCCAACCGTGTCATGTGTAAAAATTGTCAAAAAGGTAAAATGACAAAGTCTAGTTTCAGGACAAAAACCTATACATCTAATGCCATTCTAGAATTAGTCAATAATGATCTATGTAGACCAATGAGGAAAAATAGTTACTATGGTGATAAATACTTCATTCTCTTTGTTGATGATTATTCTAGAATGATGAAAGTTATGTTCTTAAAAGAGAAATCAGAAGCATTCAAGATGTTTAATGGTATAAATCTATTGTAGAAAAACAAAGTGGTAAGGAACTAAAATGCTTAAGATCAGATAGAGGAGGAGAACTTATTTTGGATGAATTCACTAACTTTTATAATGAGCATGGAATTCAAAGACATGTTTCTGTACCATGAACACCACAACAAAATGGGATTGCTTAAAGAAGGAACAAATCTATTGTTGATTGTCCTAGAACACTAATGATTGAGAAAGGCATCACTCAAATATTATGGAGGGAAGATGTCCTATTGTCTACATATTGAATGAAGTTCAATTGAAGAAAGACACAAATAAGACACCCTATGAGCTATGGTATGGATATACACCCAATGTAAGTTCATAATTTTTGGAAATCAATATTTTGAAAGATGATAGAAATGGAAAGCTTGACTCCAAAGGTGAAGAAATAATATTTTTAGGGTACTCTACCAAAATCAAGGGTTATAAATGTCTTAAAAAATCCTCTAACAAAATAATTGAAAGTGCAAATGCCAGAGTAGATGAATTTGTAGAGAAAAATGACAAGGAAAGTAGAATAGAACTAGAAGACTACAATAGGTTTGTCTATAGTGAAGAACCTAATTCTCTACCTGAGCAATGGTGTATCACTCCTGAGAAATAGAACAATGCACCCAAGCATCAGATTGCAAACACCAAAAATAAAGAAATTGCTCAAGATGATGTTCCGAGCGATGGAGATCAGAATGAAGGTCAAGATGATGGTCAGAATGATGAACAAAGAGATGAATCGGTACTTTCCAAGTATGTTAGAAGACACCATCCACATAACCAAATCATAGGAGACAAGAGGGCTAGAATGAGAACAAGAAGTAAGTCACTAAACACTGAATGCTTAATTTTTTATTTTGAGCCTAAATCTGTTAATACTACACTTGAAAATGAAGAATGCGTTAGTGATATGAATGAAGAGATAGAATAGATTGAGAAGAAAAAAACATGGACATTAGTACCTAGACAAGATGACAAAAATGTCATTGGTACCAAATGGATATTTAGAAACAAGCTAAATGAGAATGGAGAAGTCACAAGGAACAAAGAAAGATTAGTATGCAAGGGGTATGCCCAAGAAGAAGTTATTTAGTATGGAGAAACCTTTGCACCCATTTCTAGACTAGAAGGAATCAAAATTCTACTTGCTTATGCTGCATTCAAAGGACACAAGGTATACCAAATGGATGTCAAATTTGCATTCCTAAATGGAATACTAGAAGAACAGGTATATATTGAACAACCATAAGGGTTTGTTGATCCTAACAAGAGAAACATTGTTTGTAGACTACACAAAGCCTTGTATGGATTTAAAAAAGCACCAAGAGCTTGGTATGAAAGACTTCACTCCTATCTCATAAGTATTGGATTTGTAAGAACAAGTGAAAATAGTAATCTGTATTTAAAACAAGATATTGATGATAAAATTTTGATTGCTAAAATATTTGTTGATGATATCATATTTGGGGGTAATATGTTATGCAAATTTTTTGCAAATGAAATGAGAAAAGAATTTGAGATGTCAATGTTTGGGGAGATCAAATTCTTTCTTGGTCTATGGATTCTTCAATGGGATGGAGGCATCTATATCACACAATCCAAATACATCAAGGAAGTGTTGAAGATATTCAAGATGGAAGATTCCAAACCAGTTGGAAAATCTATGGAAACTGGATGCAAGCTCACAAAGGAAGACAAGTCAACTGAGGTAAATCAAACCCTATATAGATCTATGATTGGAAAACTCATGTATGTTGTTCATACTAGACCAGGTATAGCACATGCAGTTGGAAAAGTTGCTAGATTCTCTACTAATCCCAAGGAATCACACATGACTGTTGTCAAAATAATTCTGAGATATCTAAAGAATACTGAGGACTATGGCTTATCATATAAAAGAGAAGACAAATTTGAGATTCAAGTCTATACAAATGCTGATTGGACTGGAAACTTAGATGACAGAAAGAGCACAACAGGAGGAGAATTCTTCATGGGTGACAAAATTGTCACATGGATAAGTAAGAAGCAAGGATGCATCTCACAATCTACTATAGAAGCGGAATATGTGGCTGTTGTTGCAAAATTCTCTAACATTGCATGGATCAAACAATTACTAGAAGGTATGAATGTGAAAATTATTGAACTAGTAATTATCTATTGTGATAATACCAGTGCAATAAACATTTCTAAGAACCCATTCCTGCATGCTAAGACAAAGCATATTTCTATAAAGTATCATTACTTAAGAGAACAATTGCAAGAGAAAGAGGTGATACTGGAATATGTTCAATCCAACAAACAATTAGCAGACATATTCACAAAGTCATTTCCTAAAGATAAATTTGAGTACTTGAGAAAAGGAATAGGGGTCTGACCCTTGTCTAATTGTCACTAAGCTGACTAGGAGGCTGCATCAGCCTACACAAAATCAAAAGATCATTCATGTTGATGCAAGAAAAAAGATGGACTAGAAAGATACATCAGTACATACCAAGGTACTTATCTATACTGAACAGTAGAGTCATTGTATTGCTAATGGATAGGGAAATTCAAGGAGTATATTATAAAAAGGGAGAGAAGTATCCTAAGGGAGAGATGAATTTAGGAGAGATATTAAATATTCATATGAAATATCTATTGCCGTCAAAAGAAAAAATAAGATATTCATCAAGGTGAGGAACAGTCAAAGGGAGAGAAAAAATCAAAGAAGAGACTCTACAACAAAGGGAGAGATAGAATCAGAAGTTACTACATATATCTAGTGAAGGGAATAAATAATGAAGAAAGTACTTTTCAAGAAACAAATCTAAGCTAAAAGAGCTTATCAAGAGCCATACATTTGTATTGGTTATACATAAATAAGTTTGGTAGATTGATGAACTACAACTGATATATTTCATATTGTACTAGTAGTAATGTAGTATGTTGTCATTAATGCCAAAGGGAGAGATTGATGAACTATAACTGATTGAATGTTTGAATATGTTAAGTTGATAATCATTGAGCTTTAGAAATTTAATGCAAGACATGAAATAAGATGATGTGTTGTATTGTCATTGATGTAAACTTGATATAATATGATTTTATATATATATACATATTTTCAAAGACTTCAAAGAACCAAAGAGATACATGTTATGTTATCAGTAATGCATAAAAGTTTTGTATTCACCAAGTGACAACAAACACTGACAAATAATTCACCCTAATGGAAAGAGATCCCTGAGAGAAGAGTCTTAGTGATACCTGAGCAAGAATCTGGAGAAAGCATTATTGAGCAGAACCTAAGTGTAACCCGAGAAGAAATAAAAGTAACAGTGTTGCCCGATGGATAGACAACCCTGATGGACAAAGATGCCCAAGGACAACTAAAGTCAAGACTGAGCTAAAAAGGAGTTAAAAACTGAAAAGAACTAAAGTTCAAAAATGACAAAAGACTTAGCTGGAAGGAGTTAAATATGGAGTTAATTTGTTGATCACATTTTTTCATCCATAAGTCAAAAGCTAGAGATAAGGTAGAGTCTTAAAGTTGTTTTATTACAGTTGTCAAGGAGAAATCTGTGGAACAAAACTGAAGTATGCTTTAAATCAAGAATGGAAAGAATTACGGATCATGCAAAGATCAAGAAAGACAAAGACCTAGAACTGGTGAAATCATGTCTATAAGAGAGACAATCTAATTCATTATGAATTGGTGGGTGAATAGAGAAGAATATATTGAAGAGAATACGGGTGAAGAAGACTTCATACAGTCCTGATCAAACAAGCTGAAGAATAGAGCTAAAATATTTCTGTGGACACTGAGCAATAGAGGAATAATAGCATCACTGAGTAGAAAGAAGTAGAGAAAAAGGAACAAAAAGGAAACATTGATTAGAAAGGTATTATGAGCTTACAATAGATCTTAACATCTGCAAGTTTAAGTTTTATATATGAAAAAATCATATACTATTTTATTTTAACCATTGATTCAGAAAATCTCTTAATAGAGTGGGATTTAACTATCCTTTATATATTGAGATACATCCCAAGGAGTATCAAAATGTTTCTCATGAAGATAACATAGTAAAATTCCATATATCAAGTGACAAACTATTATATTAAATCCTCTAACAAGGTCGCACTTAATAGTGTGTTTGTAACCTTTAACAGGGTTGGCTCTTCACCGAGCTCACTTCAGAAGAGTGAAAATTTTGGGTTACCGGTCCCAAGTGGTTTTTCCCTTAACAAGGTTTCCACATTAAAATTCCATGTGTCAAATGTGTTTATGGTTAATTACTTTAATTTTTTATTTTACACATTACTAAAACAAGATTGATAGGTAAACACTAAGTTATTTGTTGTATTTCGGTAAAGGCTAGACTGCTATTCAGTAAAGCTTAAGAATAAGGTTTAAAAAGTAGACTTTGAGCAGTAGTTATTTCATAAGATAAATTAAGGGCATACATCTTGTATGATTGAAGATAAATAGAGGTCTAACATATACTTCAAAAACTTCTTCCATATATTATTAGTGATGTACAATCTATTTTTTTTTCCTGGTAGATCCGTTTATGATTGTATCATCATTTCCTATGAGGCTATGCACTCAAGAAAAACTAACAAAAAACCTAGTATGCTGATAAAGTTAGACATTAAAAAAGCATATGACAAGGTGAACTAGTCCTTTTTAAAGAAATATCTTTCTACTTTTAGATTTGCAAATAAATGGGTAGATCTGATTTATGCTTATATTTCTACCCCTAAACTATTAGTACTTGTAAAAGGATACCCCCGTGGTTTCTTTGAAATTAATAGAGGAATCCATCAAGGGGATCCTATCTCCCCTTTCCTCTTTATCATCATGGATGATGCTCTAGGGAGAGCTATTAATAAAGAAAAATGTGATAATAAAATCTAGGGTATTCAAATTACGAAGGAAGTAGACTCTATAACCCATCAATAATTTGTTGATGATACTATGCTCTATGGCTAAAGCTCAATCTAGAAGGGTAAAAAATTCAAATTGATTATGGACCAATATGCTTTGGCCTCAGGTCAGGAAATCAGTAAAGATAAACTTGACATTTTTTTCTTTAATTCTCCTCCTCATCTTGAACAAGATATTAGTAAGATAAATAATTTTAAAAAAAGGTGACCTTCCTTGTAAGTATCTAGGGCTCTACCTAGATCTAGGCTCTAGGTCATCTTCACTTTGGAATCAAACCTTAGACAAAATTAGAGGTAGAATTTACTCTTAGAAAGGTAAATGGTTATCAGCTGCAAGGAGAGCTATTATGGTCCAATCTTTCCTATCTTTTATTCCTTTATACCAACTTTCTTGTTTGGATCTTCCTATGAATCAAAGAAATGAACTAAATAAAATATTACGAACCTTTTTCTGGCAAAGCTCAAGGGAAAAACAAAAGATCTCCCTACTGACGTGGGACAAGGTGTGTAGACCTAAATTGGAAGGGGGAGATGGTATCAAAGATTTGAAAATCCAAATCAAAGCTTTTGGGGATAAATTAGTCTGGAAAATTTTTAATAGTCCCAACCTCAAATGGGTCAGAATCCTATCTCATAAATACTTCAATCAACCAAATCCTATCAACATATTCAAAGAAAATAATACCCCTAGAGGTTCTAGAATATGGAAATTCATGTGAGATTTTAGATTCATTATCCAAGAAAGGATTACTTGGAACCTTGGTAAATGAGGGGATGCCATTCTTTGGTTAGAATATTGGGAGGGCTGTAAAGCTTTAAATTTGTTAGGTAATTGGGACCAATCCAAACTTATCTTCGAAAATAGTTGGGGTACTAAAGTGAAAGATTATATTACTTTAGATAAGGAGACTGGGTGGCAGTGGAAGAACAAAATCTTTTTGAATCTTCCTAGTGAGAAAAAGCTTGCGTTAGCTCTATCTTAAATTCTAGGAAACTCTCTCTTCATAATAATCTAGAAAAATTAATTTGGGATGGTAATAAGAGTGGTTTTTATAAAATTAAGGTTGACTATAACTACCTTAGATTGAAATTATCTTTCCCTAAAGATAACCCCCCTCATACCCTGCTCTAGGGAAAAGATGTTTTGCCTAAAGCTAGGTTTTATGCTTGGTTAGCATGGAATAGAAATATTCTTACTATTGATCATTTTCAAAATATGTGTTTTCAAGGCACAAGTAATTCCCTCTCTGTGAACATCAAGAAGAAACTATGGACCACCTTCTATTGGGGTGTTATTTCTCTAGGAATGTTTGGAACTAGCTACGCAGTCAATTGGGATGGAAATCCACATTCCCTTTACCTATTTCAAATTTTCTCCTCTCTTGGCCATCTTTGTAAAGGGTAGTATATATAGATCGATATGGATTTTGGCCCCTTCTATAATCATCTAGGAAGTATGGAAAGAAAGGAACAAACAAAAATTTCAAGACTCTAAAATGAACTATACTAATTTGATCAATAAAATTGAAAGTACCATCATTGAATGCACTAACCACAGAATTATGCTAAGTAACAAGAAAATGTGATTATGACCTTCTGGGATGAAAAATAAGAAATAGATGGATAGGTTTAAAACTTCCTCCCTTTATAGGCACAGGGGAACCTTCCTCATTTCATAAAAGCATTAATTGTAAATGGATACCACCTATATCGGGCTGGATTTGTCATGCCCCAAAATCCGGGCATAAAAACCTTTTAACCAAATGAACTTTAAAAAACTTACATTTAAACATGATATATAATTATAGGAAATGAAATCTATTTTAAACCTTTGCAAATTAAATTGATTTACGGATCATTAAAGAATGATAACATCAATTAGAGTATTAGTCCTTAGGGTTCCCTTTTTTTTTCACAATAACTAGTAAAACAACCATAAAACTCATTTGAGATAACCATCATTTTAAATAAGGGCCCAAATACTTATTTATTTAGATAGAAAAGAACATACTATGATTTTACAAGTGTTTTCAATAAGAAGGTTTCAATCCTAAAACACTTCAAAATTACAAGGTAGAAACTTGAATAGAAAAGACTCTTGAGGTAGAAAATTCATCCAAGATATCAAGACTTCAGTAGTACTTCCAGAAGCTTTCTTTGAACCTGTAAGAACATCAAGGTTGACCATGGAGGCTCACCTCCCAACCTAGGCCTTTGCAAGGCCACCCCCGAGCTAGG
>MU226101.1:296276-337387 GCA_018584345.1 Thuja plicata
GCTTGAAAAGTGGGGGATTGTCTTCCTCAATGTTGAAGAAAGCAAACATTGAATCTTAGCATGGGTAAAATGGCTCTATTGACAAACTAAGATGTGGATGAGCATTCAATGATGTTTTTAAGTGTTTAAACGCGTGATCCCATCTCTTATTTATTTGGGATTCCTCTATGATACCCTCCCAATTAGGTGGCACAAAAATCCGCTTTAAGGCCCTTGTCCGTATCTACTTTCCATACGCCTTCCAAAGAGCATACTCAAAAAGATAGTTTTCTCTACTTTTCAAGTCTAGCATTAATTTTTGTCATACATGGTTGTGATAATGTTATTTTACATCCTTACCAAAGTTCCTTGGAGGTATTGGTTGGGGCTAGGTATAGCCTTGACTTTGGACCTATGGATGGTTTAAATTTATTAATAAAACAATATTATAATAGTTTTGACCCCTCTCCCTCCAAATGGAGAGAGAAAGGACCTCGAGAGTAAGGAAAGACCAGGTATGCCCCCCCACAAGATGAATCCTCTCACACCCCCAACAAAGTTAACAAATAAGAATAATTTCTTTACGTGATGGTTTTGGTAAAAATATTGGCAACTTGCTTGGATGTTGGGCAATAGTAGACTGATGACTTGTCCATGAATGAGTTCCCCAATGTAGTGTATCTGGATGTCAATATGCTTGGTCCTTTGATGATGGATCGGGATACATGAGATTTGAGTAGCACATTGATCATCTCAAAATATGATTGATGGTTGTTTAGATTGAATTCCGAACTCAATGAGAAAATTATGAAACCAAATAGCCTCAGTTTTGGTACTCAGCTTCAATAGAAGATGGACCAATAACAAATTGCTTCTTGCTCTCTAACAAACAAGTCTTGAAACAAGTGAGAAGCTATAAGTTGAAGTTGTTAACTTATAGCTTCTCACTTGGTTCAACACTTGTTTGTTACAGAGCAAGAATCGGTTTTTTATTGGTCCATCTTCTGTTGAAGCCAAGTACCAAAACTAAGGCTATATGGTTTCAAAATTTGTTTTTTTTTTAAATTCAATTTTTGTCAAAATTTCAACATTCATTGGTTGAAATAGAAAGAGTTTGGTCAAAATGTTTCAACCATTATGTGTCGAAAATCTTGCATTGTGGGTTTGGCATCATGGTCGAAATAGAAAGAGTTTGGTCGAAATATTTTGACCATTCTGTGTCAAAAGCTTGCGTCATGGGTTTGGCATCCTAGTCGAAATAGAAAGCATTTGGTCGAAATGTTTCGACCATTCTCTGTCGAAACTTTTCAAACATTTCGACTAGATTTGGTCGAAACATTTCGACAAAACAGGTCGAAACTTTTCAAACATTTCAACTAAATTTGGTAAAAACTTTTTGAGTATTTCAACAAATAATGTGGGTGTTTGAATATGCTAATTTCGACCAATTTTGTGTAGAAATTTTGACATTAACAAGAATGTGTCGATCTTTCGATGATAAAAATACCGACAAAGCAATTTGTGGGTCTTTTGACCAATCTGCGTAGATAATTCAGCCAATTTTCGTTGAAAATAGGGGCCAATTTTACTAGTGTGATTTATGTGTGTGTGTGTGTTGATGTATAATTATATTATATATATATATATATATATATATATATAATTTTATATTGTTATCCTTCTATATATATTAACATTTATTTATTATATTTATATTTAATGTTTTATTAATCTCAAATAGAAATAAACTTTTCAAATTAACCTTCTGATACGTATTGATATGTCTATATATATATTTTTATAAATATGTATATTATCATAAACATTCTTATTCATAATCTTTCACTTATTATCGTTGGGATTTCTTACGAATTGATAGTTTACGATAACTAATTGTAGCTTAATAATCAATATTATTACATAAACAGTCGGTCATTAGGCAGGAGGGTGCTTCAACATACAGTCTATTTTGGTGCATAAGAACTACTGCTATATATGGTTTAATCCTGACTAGCTTTATTCAGTACCTTTAGGACTAGTTTAAGATTGGATGGCTACTGATCTACTCTTAAATTTTATATTTTTTTACTACTCTTACAAATAAATCTAGTAAGCATCTGTATTACTCTTTAGGATAGAATTGGTTTCTTATAGAGTATTAATTAAGTATCTTGAGCATTATAGAAGGTAATCATGTTTTAATTGATTCGAGGTTTGTTTCCTTTTTCTCTTAGGATTTTATTTGCAAAATAGGGACATGTTAAAATGAAATTTCCCCCTTTCTAAGATGTTAGGTAATACTGGTATGCTTTAAAGGAGTAATTTTATTTTCAAATTCATTAGGAATAACATAACAAATTTGAATAACCTAAATAGTAAATATAATATGTTTTTTAATCAAATCAGAAGCTTCTATGGATGTCTCAACAAATTTTAATTGATGGTTTCTTAATTACCCCCAAATAGAGTTTTATTTTGAATTTCATATACTAACATGGAGCTAAACATCTTTAGAGCCAACCTTTAGGCATGAGTGGTAATTACTAAATATCTACCCAAATCTATAGATTAATTATTTTGATCAAGATAAATATAGAATCATGTACTCCTATTTTGAATATATTATTTTCACTAACATAGTAATTTATAGTGTAATCATGTACTCCTTTAACAAATTTCCTAGTGACGATTCAAGATTCTAGTTTCTCTTTTATCTTTTCCTTACTCTTATGTTATAGAAGGAAATTTTTATGTTTACACTTTGGAAGAAGTATGTTTGGTGCAGATTTGGGTTATGCAGGTAGAGTAAGAACATGAAATCAAGGACCTAACTGAGAAGACAATGAAAGACTGTAATAGGTTTTTAGACTTCACTCCTCTGAATAGGTTATGGAAAGAATGTATATTTTTTCTTGAAAGTGATTTTAATATGTAAAAAGGGGTATGCCCCTTGGATTTCATTGTATGATATGGACTTAGTCCAGGGAAAGATTGGAGGTTTTCTTCTCCGTTCTTTCCTACTAGTTCCCGTGAAGTGAACGGAGATTTGTATTTAACTTTATGATTAATAAAATTATCTTGCCGTTGGCCATTGCCTATTAAAAAAAAAGGTTCTTAAGACATAAGACATAATTCTAGAATGTGTCATAATAGCATCATTGAACATTACTCATTAAGCTTTAAAGTAATTAAAAATATTTTAGATTAGACAAATTGTATCACCCTTCCATTTCAACTTTTCATCATCTTTAAATTATTTAATGTGGTGAAAGTTCTTTCTAATAATGAGATGTGTATTTATGCTACATACTAATTCAAATATAATAGTTTAGATAAATTAAATAATAAAATATTATAAATTTATACAAATTTGCACTAAATTACATCTAAACAATTTTAAATAGATCACAACATTATATATTTATTACATTTATAATATTTTATATGGATGCAATCACTAATAAATAAATGAGTATAAATTTAGAACCCTTATCAATTTATCCTCAAAACACCATTCACCAATTAAGAAAGCCCCCTTCCTATAAAGTTAAACAATATTTTTCCCCAACTTATGAAATAGAGATTTTGCCATCTGATGGTTTCCTTTTTCCCAGATAGCATAATAATTTTTATATAAATACAAAAGGTTTTTGTATAGAGGGAATGCAAATGACTTAATAAGGCTTAGGAGGATTTTAAAATTTTATCCCAATTATAAATAATATGCAAGGCCCAGATATTCATTATTTCTGAAAGCCAATTACTGCGCACATAAACAACAATAATCTCATCATTAGCTCATAAAGATTAAACATGACAAAATATTTTTTTAAATGCGTTCTTTCTTGAGTCACACACAAATGATAATAACTTTAAAAAGTTTAGATCTAGCAAACTCGCACAACATAGTAATTTATGCTTGTTTTCTTTCTTTCCTTGTTAAATGGTCCTTCTGATCCAATCATCATATAATACTATTATTTTTAGTCTATGATAGGCTAGATGACTCCATAGACCCTGAAACCTTTTTATGTTGTAAGGCACCTATAGATTTGACTGCTTCTAAATCTATATGGTAGATTTGAGATTTTTTATTACAGGCTATTTTGTTTCTATTTATTGATATTTCTCAGAGTCATGTGGTTATGATTTATGTGAGTTATATGGTTATGACTTATGTGATTTATATTAGGAAAATCTATAGTTGTTGATTACACAAGGTATAATCTGCATAATTTGTCACCAACAAACCTGACATATCTAGGAACTCTCTTTTAGAGTTATTAAGATAAATAAATGTCAACTTAAAGAAGTTTGAGGCTTCATAGTCCAAAAATTTAGAAAAATGTGACTATGGAAAATGTGGTATAAATTTTCTTTTAAAGCATCAATAATTCAGACCACTCAATGTGATTCATCATCAAGATTAAATGTGTATTAGATTACAGATAATAGCTAATTATAGATAAATTCTTTACATTACATTAGATGCCAAGTTGCTCTAGCTAAAAAATAAATAAAATAATGAACTCATTTCAATTAGTTTTGGTAATGTAACAAGGACCCAATAAAAAATAAATAAATGATCAGGAGTTGATCAATTCAAATCTCATCTAACCCATATTTTGATTTTATTATATAATATCTTCATCCAAAAACTCATTTGTTGCAAAATACATAACCTAATCTTATGCAAGGATAAGATCTGCAAATATAAATGTTGATCAAATAGTTGTGATCAGGTAAATTGGAATGTCCATAATTTTCTAAGATTTACTTAGCTATGTTAGTAGAATTATGACTTTCCTTATAACAATAAAGTTTGAATCAATCAGAATAAAGTCGGAAAACTTTTACATGACAATTTACACCATTATAATCAAATTATAATACCAAAACTAATAATGGCATAGTACACCAATAGTTGTCATTCTTTTAACTATGAAATACAATATGAAAGACCTTGTAATTTACAACATCTTTTACAATGCAAGGAGAACCCTACATATCCATTTCACCTTAAATTTTGAATAGTGAAATTCACAGCCAGAACAAAGATAGCAAGTCTGAATCTACACTGCCATATTTGCAACAAAAAAATGCATATATAGAAAAGTTTTGTGAACAATATGTATCAACACTTACGAAGGGGCCATCCCTAAACAACTTATTTCAACACATACAAATCATTTTGATCCACGTGCATTTTGTTTACAATTTTTTGCCTTCCAGCTTAAAAATCATTTCTGAAGTTGTTAAGTTCCATATAAGTTCAAGCAACAACCCTTCAGTTTCAACCAAAATGCACATCCAAATTCAAGTTGTGTAGTAGGATCATGAATGCAAGTTGTGTAATAGGATCATGAATGGCTGTAAACTTCGTGCCACATTTAGAAGAGCCTACAAGATAAGACACAACTTCTACTTCTAAACTAAACTATAGAACGATAGATAGTAGCTTTGGTTATATAATTGGACTTGTGGTGATGGGGAATGGTTTTAAGGATAAGTTTTGTGTCTGATTCTTAATTATTTTTTATGTAAATGTTTTTTTATTAATGTGGTGAATGACTCATCTTATATGTTCTTGAGACAAGGCTATTGTTTGAATGCTAGTACCATACATTCAAGTAGCGACTCTTATTTTGTTTTTGTAATTGTTTTTTTAGGTTTTCAAGTAGGTTTTGTCACTATGGAGTATTGATTGATGGAATTTATTTTTTGTTTTAAATTCTCCTTATAATATCAATGTATAATTAGGGTTTATTTATTAAAAAATTATTGGACAATTTTCCTAGACAAGCAACTAATTTCTCACAATTTTTTACACACATTTTCCCTAATATTAACACTCAAAAATATCTTACCCCTTCTTATGTAAAATGTAAACAAAGTCATCAAGATTATAAATGCAATTGATTCAATATTTTTCATTAATCATTAGCTTTGATGCTTATCTCATATTTTCTGTTAATTTCATAGTTCTACATGTTTCTTTTAATATTTCACTATAATTAATTACAATTTTTTTGATAATATGTATAGCACAATCTAAAAATTAAAATTCTTTATTATTATGATTATAATTATATATTAAATAAAATTATATATATAATAAAATATAATTAATTTACTAAAATTATAATTACAATTTATTAATAGACTAAAAGACAAGTACAAGCCACTACTTGTTATTCCTTGATCTTGATAGTGTTTACATGGATAGAATTGTGCGAAATATTATTTTTGGCCTGCAAACTTATATCTGCTTGGAGAATTGTTTTTGTTTTAAATTTATCCACTTTTAAATTTTACTGTATTAAAATAAGGTTGATACAATTATTTGCAAAGATGGAGGGTGAATTTGCAAAATAGTTTCTACCTTTATGCAAGGTTTCTAGTTTTTTTTGTCCTTGTGATAACTTTCCCTTTGCCATATTACCTTGCACTTTTTTACTATTACATTTAATAATGGTTTTTGTTTAATACTTAAGAATTTGATTTGTTAATTCTTTCATCTTTTCCGTTCTTTGAAGATATCAATTTTAACCTGGTTAATGTTGAATTTACCTTTGTTTTTATCTTGTGATTGTATAGTTTCAATGATGCTTTGATAACATTGATACGCGTTTAAAATAAGGAAATAGCATCTATTGAATAAATTATTTTAAATTTTGTATGTGATACTTGTGAGAAATTTTGAGGCAAACTTACTATTTATAATAATTATTATTATATAATTTTTAATTATATTACACTTAAATTATAATTAATTAAAATATGTGTAATTAATTTAAGTAAGATTTTATTTTGCAAAATAGAGTTAAAATTAAGTTAGAATTATAATTAAAATTGATTTTATTTTTTTATAATTATTTAATTCAAGGATTTATTATATAAAAAATAATTTTATTAGATTTTTTTGAAAATAATTATGAAATATTTATAAATATTTCAATAAATTATATTGTTATACTAATTTTAATTTAAATTAATTTCAAGTTATTCCAATTATTTTAATTGAATATATTTTCGTAATTCTCTCTCTATTTCTAAATCTTTACCTTATTTCTCTCTATATTAATAGTCTAAAAGACATTGATATTTCGAGTATGTGGATTTCATAAACCTCGAGTATACACAAGTCAAATAGAAAAATACAATTTCTTGAAAAAGCCTTGAAAACTTAATGGATAGAATAAATATTAAATGTTGTGGTTAACCTTCTGCCCACACAAATAACAAGAAATGACATTAGAAACTCCGTCTGTCCCTTTAATAAACAAGTTCTAAGTGTCATGAAAATAGTTTCCTCTGTTCATATTGTGTATTTATCAATATAATTATTATCTGATTAAACATAGGAAAAAAACTACTGCCAATCAGGTGGAAGATGTAATCCAAAAATCTACTATTAGGTGCCACAAACCCATCCCCAAAAAAATATTTTCTGTTTAAATATTAACAACATTTATATTAGAAGACTCAATCATGGCAAAAATTCAATTGCCAATGATAATTAGATGAATAAGTATTCTTAAGAACCATCTTAGAAAGGAGCTCCAATTTTGTCTGAGGATGAACCTCCTTGCTCTCAAAGCTTCCTAAGCTATGTAGATGGGTTGCAAATAAGTTTAGTTAGGCAATTCATATATACAGTTATACATGCAATTGCATTAATCAAAGGTTGAAATTTTAACTAGGCTACCCAATATATCACTTTTAAAATGTGGGACCAAATGAAAGAAAACACCCAAATCCACTAGTACTTTCTTTTCATTGAATTTTTTTATCCCAAGAGGAGGCTCTGATATAGAACTATGATCAATTTGCTTCTTGTTCATTTCATGGGTTTTTCGTACCAGGGGAGTAGTTGTTAACAAAGTTGTAAAATTGGAGGAACTTATTGAATGCCATGTTATGCAATTATAATCGATGTTGCGGCAAGGTTAATATAGAATATCCATTTATCATCTAGGTTTTTCTGTTATTTTCTTCTTTTTCTTTATTATGTTTTTTTCTTACATTACATAGATTATTAAGCATATAAATAAAAAGAATGCAAATGTTATTCTGCAACTTCCACATAGATACCCATAAAATATTTTACTCTTGGTGTGGTTTTTAGTGAATCATTCAATACCTAGTTATTTTTAAGATAATTAAATGACAAAGGTAAATCAAATTTTGGGGCCGATTTCGTACTGCCTCTACTAAGCCTCTTCTCATCTTACAATCTTACATTCGTATAACATTAATAGATTATAAAATGCATCCATTAACATGAATAAAATGAGGAATATTGAGGCTTGAAATTTCAATTAATCAAACATAAAAAATTCTATACATTCATGTCACCTTAAAAATTACAGTATGTAAGGAAAACCATTCCAAATTTATAGATTTTTTTTTCTATAGTATGTAAAGAAAACCATTCCTAATTTATAGATTTTTTTTCTACAGTATGTAAAGAAAACCATTCCCAATTTATAGATTTTTTTGTACGGATGTTGAAGCAAAATGGACATGATTACCACAACAATAATTTACCATTACATTCATGATGTTGTATTCAATATATCCAATGAGGTAATACTTCATTTCAAGATACTACCAATCTTTATATATATTGTGCTTACGTTACACAATAATTTTGATTTCACCTCTCAACTCCTGAGGCAAATAGTTTCAAAGTTGGATATGTTGATGGTGCACGAGCACCTAGGCTATCCTCAAGACCCTAGTAAGTTTTGGCTTGTAACTAACCCTATCCAAGTCACTGTGTTTTTTCTTAAGGCCTTAGAAGGTCTTGTTGTTGTGTGTGACTAGATGGATTAGTGGTTAGTGCTAATTCCATCTTAGTCTTTGTTATTTGCTTTTAGTTGTTTAGTCCTTAGTTTGGTCTAATGTTGGGAAATGAGGTCTAAATGTGTCCAAGACCTACATATGGGGAGAAAGATGCTTAAGGAGGCATAAATGATGTTTTTTCATCAAACTAAATGGGTTAGAGGCCCTAAAATGTAGTTTGCATCATAAATGCAAAAGATGCTAAAAGTTGTCTTGACAACATTTGCAACTTTTGGCAAATGTTGCATGTAACTCGACAACATTGGATTCCCTCCTTTCTAGGAGTGGAAATGAATACTAGTAGCCTGAAATGGTGGAGGAATCATCTTTAGACACTCTATGGATCATTTCCCAAGGTAGAGTTGATGTATACAAGTTTTTGGAGAGCAATAGAGCAAGTTTTTGTGAAGACAAAGTACAATCAACTTCTTTGAGATTTCTTTGTGTTTTAATGGATTGAAATATCTGATCTAAGTGTGGATTCATGTACTAAAGAATGATTTAAATTTTTTTCATTCAGAGTGTAAGTAGTGTAGAGTTGATTTGATAGGTGTAGGAAATTGTTTAAAAACTAGGTAGTCTGCGGGTCAAGTTCAGGGAGATTTTGATTTTATGGCTCCCCGATGAAATTCAACTGTAGGAAATTCAAAAGGTTGAATGAATGTATTAGGGGAGCCTCTATACAGTGTACATATGTAGGTAGGAGGTTAGAAGAGTCGATTTTCTAATTTTGAAGCCATGCCCTAGGCGAGCTAGGACAGTCCGGTTAGGTGTATGGCAGGTGTAAACAAGAATGCAGAGACAAGGGTGTGCATGGGACTCCTGAACCAAGTATGGTCTCAATGTCTTTAGGGTCTCATAGATCCCTAGTAACGAGTTCAAAACCCACCCAATCCATTTCGATTGATTTTTCCATAGAAATCAAAGAAGTGCTTGTGAGGAGCCAAAATAGGCCTAATAGACCTACATTTCAGGACAGAGGTGTATGGAGGACTTGGGGACCCTAGACCTTAAAAATATTTTAAGTTTCCAAAAAGGGTATCTGGATCCTTGAGTGGTTTTAGTGGTTGTGTGGAATTTTTAAGAGTAAATCTTGAAAAACCCTTTGGATAGGGCTAATTGGTCCTTTAGGCCTAATAGGGTCATTTTGGGTGCAACTTTGGAACTTGACTAAATTGGGAGTGAAGACCTATGGAATTTGGAATGTATGAATGTAGAATGAACATACAAAGAGTATACAATGCCCTTGTAGCATGTGTGGAGTTGGTTTGAAGGATTTGGGATTGAAATTCTTCAAAGCCAATGAGAAACATTGAGACAAAACTAATGGTGGATATCCTTCAAGGTGAAACACAATAGTTGTAACTCTTAGAGAAGAGTTGGGAATAGTCTTAGGCTCAGTGTCTTGAGGCTAGTGTGGTCCTAAAGGGAAATTGGGATCCTAAGTGGACTAGGGCAAGTTAGGTCATGTCTAAAGTATTGTGTGAGCACACCTTTGGGTTACTGCCATCAGTTGGTGTTGGAGAAGGAAAAGAAGTACACATGCACTCCCTAACTAGAAAGGATGTTTGTATAAATTGTATAATTTACTATATACCCATAAGTCTATGTGCAAAGGCATTTAATTCCAGCATTGTGTTCATGAAGAGTAGAGAATAGTATCCATGCAGCCTTTGATTATAGTTTTTTTTTATGGTGTTGGGCATTATTTTTCAATTCTCAATTACACAAAAAGAATGCAACTTTACATACAAATATCTGCTCTTTGAATCAAAAACTATTGTCTCATTTAAGATAGTGCAAAATTAGAGGCGTATACAAATATAATAGGAGTGGCTAAAAAAATTAATCACTTTGGCTCGGCACAAAACATTCTCTATAGAACAAATAAAAAGGTATATTTTGCCAACAAAATAAAATAATGTCAACTGAATATTTGAATAGTATCTTGGACATCAAATTTCAACTGCACAATACAACACAACAATTGAAATTATTACGTGGGCAAACTCCAATATGCACATCTCCCTGGAAATGTCAATTACTCAGCTACAACAACCTCATCTCTGGCTAGCGAGTGTATCTCTACTTGATTTGCCTTGAGAGTAGCATATCCAACTTTTATACCTTTTACTTAAGAAATTTATAGTGGAAATCCAAATTATTGTATAATATAGGCACAATATATATAGAGATGCATAGCATCATGAATTTATAAAAAAAAATTACCTCATTAGATATATCAAATACAACATCCTAAATTTAATGATAAATTTTTGATGCAATGTTAATAAATGCCTGATGAGGAAAAAGAGCAAAGTTACAGTTTGTGAGGAGAGAACATAAGCAAGCATAATGTAAATACTTAACACACAACCTGTAAGTGGCCCACAATCTTATACCTCCTCGACAATTTGAGAATTGTTTTTCAGAAGTCTCCACAACTATTAGTCTGTGCCGAACTATGATGTTGAAAGGATTCTGCCAATTCAGCTCTCTGCTCTGTTGTGAATAAAAAAATTCACTATTTTTTTTATCTTAAAAGAAATTGATATATAGTTGAACAACAAGAAAATCAAATTGATGAAATATAGTCATATGTTGTATACAGCACCAAAACCACTCTCTCCAAGCTTGTCATCCTCATGGAAATCTCTAATTGCAGCTCTTAACAATTCTGAATTAAATGTTAATTGACGATGCAAACTGGATGGCCAGTCTTCTCTTTATGTTAAATAAAATCCACAGACATGAGAATAAAATTATAGAGAAAAGAAGAGAAGTTAAACAAATTTGTAGGAGAATTTAAAGGACAATAACCAGTAAGAGACAATTCAAGACAATAACCAACAAGAGACAATTGCGTTGACAAGTTTGATTAAAAAAATATACATCTGTTGTGATATTTGTGATTGTTATGGAGTATGAAATTTATTTCTGAAACTAGAAAAGCAAATCTATTTTTTTTTCTAATTTCCAAACAAAAGTAAAGTCAAGATGCGTTGTAATTAAATACCTTGAGCAACATCCTTCTCATATATTGCTTCAATTTTTATAGCATGAGAAACTATTTCTTTTACCTTTTCTTCAGACTTGAAATAGTAAAATTCATGCGAACTCCATTAGCTTTTATGAAACATTTTGTTTATTCTAGGCATTTTGTATGTGTCGATACTGTTTTAGAGTTGGTGTTTGAAGAAAAAAGAATTCAATACAAGTCCTACTCTTAGACTTTCCTTCGTTACCATAAAAATGGGTGTTTCTTGTATTCGTGCCAAGATACAATAGAGAAACACCATCTTTAGATAGCACATATTCCATCTCTTGATGAAAGGAAAGGGATTCACATGATGTTGCTAAAGAGTAATCTATATTATAATGAAAGACATTGCACTTGTGGATCGTATAGGGGACATGTGGGGGTTTTCTTGGGTTAAACACACTTCCTTGAAAAATAGGACCACGTACACCTAGAGAAGGTAGGTTTTGATTTTCTTACATAGTTCTATAGTGAGGTTTGGATTTAAACCTCTATTATTTTCATTTTGGTTGTTCCTTTGCTAGTGAACCCCTTTTTTTTTTTGTTGTAAATCTTATTTCTTTTGTGGCTCCAATTCATAATTTCAACAATGAAATGTTTCTCTAATTAAAAATAATATAATTATTAAAAAATATTGTTTAAATATTCAAAAAGAAAAATAAGATTATATAATCAATTTATAAATGTTGTTTTTATTAATTCTTATAATATTTTTTTTTGGGAAAAAAATGCCTATGGCATTAAAATATTTTATTTATATAATGTTTACACTGCTTCAAAGGCTCAAAAGGGAAAGAAGCAGGCAAGAAAACCCTCTATCCTTCCCTTACAAACGCTTTACATACATACCAGAGAGCCTGGCTAGGTAGCTATAAACTAACCTAAACAACCAATGATACTACTCAAAACACACAGGCCGATATTTAAAAATAGAGTATGTGAATTACAGCTAATTGATACCAAAACGTTTTAACCATCTGATACTACTGCCTCATAGTCCATCGAGACAAAAGCTAAGACCAACCCGAAAAAGAAGAAACCCCATGAAACCACACTGGAGGACCAAAAATTACTTTTCTCCCACTTTATTCTTTCTTTTAGCCGATGCCCTGCCACTGACTGAGTTAGTCGATAATGCTGGAGTTGTTCATGCAGGTGGAGATGGCGCTCTGTCTTCATTTTCTACAAATGTCAGCACAATAGAGATTTTCTCAAACAACAGGAAAGCGTTCGCAACCATCCCATTGGGTAAAATATCCATGAACTTAATAATTTCTCTCCTAAGATGTTGGAGATCCCATCCATCCAAGGCCATCTTTAGAATGTCATAAAGACGAGCTATCTCTTTTTTATTATCTAAATCGACCGATAGAAAGAGACCCCCGACCCATGCCTTGGAGGACCACAACTGATTTCCTTTTATAGCCACATGGAGTTCACCTTTCATGGCAAATTCTGGTTTCAATAGCTTGTTAGCCATACGAAAGAAAACTCCATACTCTGGCACCATACCATACCAATTCGCCAAAAACATAGAGACAACCTAAGTATGAAAGAGTTGCCTTAAAGCATCCAGAAGCAGGATACTATCCCCAATGATGCCCTTGATTACGTCAATAACATGACCCTGGAGAGGCTTAAAAGCAATTTTCATCTATCTCCCCAAATATGGGTCTGACACTGGGTGTTCCCACTCCTTAATCCACAGAGAAATTCTGAAATTTAGCTTTTTGTAATCCATGTTGGCCTTCGTTTAAACCAAAATTAGGATGATAAAACACTTTAAAGTTGTAAGGAGATAAAAGGAATTGGAGGATAAATAGGCCAGGATGGATGACTACAACATGATGAGGAGGAGGAACATGACTGATCTCGAACTAAATGCCACACGCGTTGCAGATAAGGAGAATCTCGGGATGTTGTGCCGCAATTAGTGTGAAAAAATATATTGGATATTACTCCTAAGCAATCGTCCTCTCTTGACACTACAGTGGCCCTGCTGAGTGACACCTCAACTTTTCTCATCATTTCACTTAAAGGCTCATTTCACTTAAAGGCTCATTTCGTCATTAATCAACTTAGCCATTTCAAACCCTCCCATATGTGCCATTGTGATACGGTCATAATTTGAAATCCCACCAGTTGTACTTAGCATGTGTTACATTAATTAGAGCTGACAACGAGCATCATGCACTAGCCAAGTTGTGAACAATTATTCCCATACAAAATCCACATCATGTCATTTGCTCGAGTTGCTGACCGCATTCCTCCATTAAGAAGGCTGGCAATTGATTCCACTGGGCCTGTACATATTCCCTTTCCCAGTCCACTTCATCACCCTCGACCCCCAAATTTGCTAACCAATCAGCTAGTTTGTTCCCCTCCCTTTAACAATGTGATAGGGTGTACGAAGTGAAATCCGGGAGGAATTTAGTCACTTCCTATAGCATATATTATACTATAAAATAGACTTACATTATAAAAAAATTAATAAATTTATGTAAATAAATTTAAAATAAAAAAGAATTTAATTAAAAATCGCTATAAACTTAATATAAAAGATTACTATATAAGTTGTCCATTACTTTTAAAAACTAAATAAATTGAATCATTCAATAAAATGACTCAAATACAATTGACTTAGTTCTTATGTATTGAAGGGCTACTAACGTCAATTAAAATAATGTCGAATCTCATGAAATCAAGAATTTTTTTCAACCAACTAGTAAAGACCACCACAAAAACATTTTAACAACCCCAAACGACGCACTCAAGAAAATTGAATTGTTGAACTATTCAAGAAATGGCTTGCTGAATTAGTGCAATATTATAAAATTGACTTGGTGAGCTATTGCAATATAAAAAGCACAAGCATATGCAATTGATATACGCCTTACGTAATCAGCACGTTAAGTGATCAAAACCACTAGCAAATATTTATTTGGCAACCTCCAATTCAACTCAAAAGCTTTTATTTTATGATACTGTATCGACATGGTTGGTCTGTAAGTTTGCTAGGTCAAGCTTTAAGTCATACACAAAGACAAACTAACTTGATCCTGGCCGTTCAAAGCATATGGCTTGACTAACGCGTTGTAAGCTTACTCAGTACGATATTCGGGGCTATTACAAACGTCAACTAAATTAATGACCTTGACTTATGAATTAGAGATTCGTAGAGACACCAAAAATCTAGTCATTCAATCCTTGATGTGTGGTTATAAATACTCATCCTTGTCAAGATAATCTTACAACACAACTTTTGTCTGTGCAATATTTTGTCTTTCTTTGAAAGAAAACTGTTTGAATGGAGAGACAATGGAAAGCCATATTCTTTCTAATACTGGGAATGACAGTGGTGTTACCTGACGGTCTCCACCTTTGTATGTTTGTATTTTTCTGATGCCTTGATTTATTTTTAACGAAGGTGGGAGTATTGAATTTATTCATAAAAATAATATTGCTGGTTGTATTCTGCTGCAGATGATGGGGAGATGAGCTCAACACAGATATACAAGAGCAAGGTAGGAATAGAGAGAGGAGCAATCTACACACAATACGGAGGCGGCCTTCGACGTGAAATGGAGGGAGGCAACGGCAGTTCCAATTATCCAGGAATCAATCCCTGATAAATCACATTGTAATACATATAGGCAAGTGTGTTTTGTTTTGTAAATTCGAGGGATCTGCAGACCCTCGTTCGTTATACAATTAGCAGACAACACCATTAGCAGAAAATAATAAGTGCATTCTTATAAAGTTTTATTCACTTTTTTTTCAATAAAAGTAATTGGATTATCAATGGATATCGATATCTCATCTTTTAATTAAAAATCTCATAAAGAGAATACTCTGATTTGTGAAATTCACTCTAAGGTCAAATTTAATTCATTTATTCAATTACAAAATATATCTGAGCGACATAAAAATAGGATTGAGTCAATTCACAATGCACATGACTGCTTGTTTGAAGATAGTCAATATTGAAGGAGAAGGAATAGATTACTTTAAAAATCTTTCATCCAATCCGGGTAGGATTCCATTGGGATTCTCTTTTGAGTTCATTCCCAATGTGTTTTTGAGAAGGATAATAAACTACTGATGGAAAAACTCACATCATCATAATTAAAAGAAGTGGTATTTAACTTGGTGCCTAACAAAGCACTGGGTTCGGATTGGTTTGCTTCTAAGTGCTTAGATTATTCTTCAGTTGGGTTGGTTTGGACCTGTTAATAAGTCACTCTTTGCAACTCTTTCCTTTGCTGGTTTGGCTTGAAAGCTCCCACCTTCCCCACGTTCCTATTCGATTTGCAGCTTCATTTACTATGAATGTTTGATTACAATCATGAGTTGGAATTAAAAGGGTTCTAGCACTTGGCCTTCAGTTTTGAAACAATCCTATCAGTTATTTTTTATATTTAAAATTTTGGTATTGGCAGTTGGTTTCTTTTTGGCAAGTATCATGTCAATCTTACATGGAGGCCAATTGCTTTGCTAGACGCTCCTTTTTTTCCATTAAGGTATTGATTGAAGCCATTAGAAAGAGAAATAAAAAGATTGCAACCTTAAAAGGAACTGCCAGAAGCAAAGGTACCAGAGATAAATCTGTATGAAGTTACTGTTTAGAAGATGGTTCTACCCTGAAACTTCTATCAAGGAAGATGTTCGTGGCCAAGAGGAACTTAGCAGCACAGTCTAGGAAAAAGAAACAAGATGACCATTGGAAACAGAAAGAAGATAGATGCTGGGTTTGTAAGACCCAGTCAATATAATCATTAAAAAAAAAGAAGATTGAGTAGATTTTGAAGTGGTATAGAAAAATTACAGGAAGAGTTATTAATGGCAGCACTACTCCGTAGAGGACACCAATCAAAGTGAATGTTTAAAAGTAATATGGATAGAGTCGTAGCTCTCATTTTATCGATCACACTAATGAAAAGGTGATTACCAATTTTTTTATTTAGAAAGGTTTGAAGATCACATAAATGAAATACAAAAGTTGCAAAAGTGTTTTATGTCTGAAAATTGATTTGACTAAGAAGTCCTCGTCTATAGTCCTCGTCTATAGTACTTAGAAGGTTTTGTATTGTCCATTAAGAAGTCGTCGTCTATATTATATAGAAGGTTTTGTATTGTCCATTTTGAAAATGTTTCTATAGAATGTAGAAAGTTTGAGGAGTTTGTATGGGTATCTGTTTAGGATGAGAGAGAGAGAGTGAGAATTTTAAAAAGGTGGAGGAGTTTATAAAAGAGATCAGATGATGAGAAGAGGATATCTCCAGTTTGAACTTATGAAGTTATGCTGCAACATTCATATGTGTAAGCACTTTTGAGGCCAACATAGCCCACTAGGATCCCTGAGTACCTGCATGGACTGTAGTGTGACTCTATGAAAGGTGTTGAGAAAATACAAGTGTTTGACACCCGAATGATCATTATGGATTGGTAAGTAAAAGGGATAAAGCTCATGGATGCATCCCAACAGCATCGTAGGTTTTCTCAGGTTTGATCTCTAGATAGATGTTGAAGCATCAATAAAAGAAGTCTAAAATCAAATTTGAACTGACTGTTGAGATAAGGGGGATTGTTGGAGATTATAATATCAACAACCTCAACAAGTACAACCAATTATTCATCCTCCATAAGCACATTAATATTTAGCACCTACTTATATAAACTCCAAATCCTCCATTCAGTAGTCATTTCTCAAAAAGCATTGAAGGCAATGATATCTTTGATTTGAATTGATTTTCAATGTACTACTCCAGCCTGTCCCATGTCTAATTTGTAGTCTCACCGATTCTGTGGTTAGTTAAGAAAATATTATTTTATATAATAGTCCTTCTCGTCGGTTAATGGTATGTTTCCTATATATTGAATGGGTCTATACTTTTTACTTAATCTTTTCCGAGTCTAGCCCAACTAAGTTTTTAGTGTTGGTTTTTCAGAATCAAATCTGATTGCCTTGAGCCTCTTTCTTTGAGTTCTCCAATAAATCTCCTCTATTTTATTGCTCTGAGAATATCTGATTTTATGTGGACTTTGAGAGATAAGTTTAAATCAGATTTTTCAAATCTGATTCTATCTTTGGAAAACAAATATTCTATAAAGGAAAGAATGTTTTTATTCTTCAAAGGTAAGTAGTTAAGTTGTTTTTGTATGCAGCGAAAAAGAGAATGTTTATGTACTCTGTTTGAAACATAGAATATTGCAGCATCAATTATATGTGTTTCCTTGTAGAGCAGTGATTGCTCTAGGCACTGAGTATGAGCTCTGAGAAGCTCTAGTAAATTTGTATGAAGCCCCATATAGATGCAAGTTTAGTTTTTCTATTGTAGAAGTTATTTTCAATTTAATAGAAGCAAGAAGAAGCTTGCATATCTCCAACACTCTCTTTGTATTTTGTTGTCTCCATTTTGATTTCGCTCTGCATTCCCAGTGATTGGGAAATAGAGTTTTAATCTCTGTTTATATACTTTGTTTTGCTTTTCCCTGTATTTAGGATTTTAGTTATTTTCTGATTACAAGGCATTTAGATCAGATTTTTTAGATTATAGAGTTTGTCTATAATCTTTATGTGGTATCAGAGCTACTTGGCACTCAATCCTTTTGAGTTTGGGCATTTTTTTTTGGGTATTTGAATTTCTTCCACAAGAGACATGGCTGGAGATGGACGACAGAGTTGCTAGCAGCCACCGTCCTTCAATGGATAAAATTATGACATTTGGGCAAAGAAGATGAAGATCGTAAAGGTTGGAAATGATTTGTGGGAGCTTGTGGTCAATGGATTTGTAGATGTGATTGACCCAGCTCTATTTTTTACCCTCTCAAACAATCAAAAGACTCAATTGAAGGAGTCAAGGAGGAAAGATACAAAATCTTTGAGCTTGATTGAAATAGCCTTGACAAAGGTAATCTTTCCCAGAATAGCAGCAACTGATTATTCCAAAGAAGCTTGGGATATCCTCCATACAAAGTTCGGTTGGTAAAGCTCTAGATGCTTTGAACAAATTTTGAGACTTTTCTCATGAAGGATAGTGAGTCCATTACAGATTTTAGCTCAAGACTCTCTGGTTTGATAAACCTTTTAAGAAACAATGGAGAAACCATGGAGGAGCAATGGATAATAGAGAAAACCTTGAGAACTCTGCCCTTAAGATTTGATACAATAGTTATTGTCATTGAATAGGAAAATGATCTCTCAACATTGATTATTGATGAGCTAATGGGCTCTCTCAAAACCCATGAGTAGCCCCTTTATAGGTCTGCAAATTCTTCCCAAGATCAAGCTTTTAAAGCTCAAGCCAATGCAAGATACAGAGGGAGAGGAAGAAAAAACTCCAGAACGAGGCTCAAGAGGCAGAGGTTGTGGCAACTCTGAACAAAAAAATGTTGGAGGAAAAATATCAAGATGAGAAAACACCAATGAGGGAGTTAGGATCTCTCAGAAAAAATCCAGAGGAGGCAAGAAGAACAACAGCTTGAAAAGAGCAATATTGAGTGTTATTATTGCCATAAATTTGGGCATTGTGCAAGTGAATGCTTGAAAAAGAAAAGTGACCAGTCAAAGAAAAGTGCAAATTTTTATGATGTGAAAGTGGGTGAAGGAAATAATCCCACAACCTTGATCATGTGCAATATTGGTGAAGAAGGAAGCCCTGAAGTCTAGTATTTAGACAACAGATGCAACAACCACATGAGTGGTAATGAAAGTCTTTTTTCTTTCATAGATAAAAATATAAAGTTTAAAATTAGAATGGGGAACAATGAAATTGTTCCAATTGTGGGCAAAGGATCTATTATGATCTGCACCAAGAAAGGTGAGAAATAAGAAATTTAGAATGTTTATTTTTCCCCTGGTATTAAGCACAATTTGATGAGTGTTGGAAAACTCACTCAAAATGGATATAAAGTGATGATAGAGAATGACCAATGCATCATTTATGAGAAGGATGTAAGAAAATTGTTACAACAGTCCAAATGAAAAAGAATAAGATGTTTCCATTGAAGGTAGAGATGTATTTCTCTTCATAGTCTGCAGCCGCGCCTCCCAAGAAAGCATATACAACAGTACCAAAACAATCAACCTTCAAGAGCATGATTGAAGACCCCTCCAAGCTATGAAATTTAAGGTATGGAAATCTTAGCTATGCTGGTTTAAGTTTATTGTCCAAGAAAAACATGGTAGATGATTTTCCATGTATTAAAGAGTTCAGTAGCAAGTGTGAGGCTTGTATTTTGGGTAAGCAACATAGGCTTCCTTTTAATCCTGGTAACTCTCAAAGGCCAAGAGCGCCATTAGAGTTGGTGCATACTAATTTAGTTGGCCCTATGAAAATCACTTCCATTGGGGGGAATACTTATTTTATGAACTTCATAGATGATTTTAGTTGTAGAACATGGGTATAATTTATGAAAAATAAATATGAAGCTTTTGATATGTTTTTAGAATTTAAAGCCCAGGTTGACAAAGAAAGTGGACAATATGTTAAAGTCCTAAGGTCAGGTAGAGGGGGGAATATACCTCCAATATTTTTGTAAAGTTTTGCAGGGAGAATGACAAAAAGAAGGAGCTAACAGCCAGTTATACTCCATAGAAAAATGGAGGGGCTTAAATAAAAAATAGGACCATCATTGAGATGGCAAGGAGCATGATGAAATCAAAAGGACTTCCAATTGAATATTGGGGAGAAGTTGTAGCAAGATTTGTCTATTTGATAAATAGAAGTCCTACAAAGGCAGTCTGTAACAAGATTCCATTGGAACCATAGGCAAAGCATAGATGGATGGTTGAAAAATTGAGTGTTTGGGTGTGTAGCATATGGACATGTGCCAAAGGAGCAAAGACAAAAGTTAGATGACAAGGATGTGAAGTGTATCTTTGTGGGATATAGTCTTGATTCAAAGACATAGATTGTATAACCCAGTCACCAAAAAGATCATCATTTTAAGAGATGTGGAGTTCATTGAGAATGAGTCATGGGATGACTCGGTGGACACGTCATCAAGAACTTCAAGTAAAGTGCCTATTATTTCTGAAGATGATGAGTTTAATTATCAAAAAAATGATACAACTATGGATATAGAAGGATCTAGATGGGCCCTAACAGGCCCTGCACAAAACAACAACAACAATACTAACAGTTCTGACCCCACTCTTGCCTCCCTAATGCCAGGAAATACCAAGAGTCTAAGGGAGATATACCAAGGTGAAAAGTATGAAGATGAATTTGATGAAAACATTAATTTTGCATTATTTTATCATAGTGATCCAATTTATTTTGAGGATGTTGTAAAAGAAGAAAAATGGCATGATTCCATGAATGAGGAATTAGATAGAATTAAAAGAAACGAACCTTGGGAGCTAACTATATTACCTCCTAACAAAAAATTTATTAGAGTTAAATGGGTTTACAAGACCAAGAGCAATGCAGAAGGAAAACTAGATAGGCATTGGGCTCGATTGGTGGTCAAGGGGTACAAACAATAGTTTGGTAGAGATTATGATGAGACCTATGCCCCTGTTGCAAGAATGGAAACCCTACATGTTGTCACAACAATTGTAGCCCAGCACAAATGGAAGGTATACCAATTGGATGTGAAATCCACCTTCTTGAATGAAGTATTGAAAGAAGAGGTTTATGTGGAGTAGCCACCTAGTTATGAAGTTCCGGGTCATGAAGGTAAAGTGTATAGGCTGAAGATGGCTCTTTATGGGCTGAAGAAAGCTCCGCAGGTATGATACAATAGGATTGAATCATATTTGATGAGCAGTGGCTTTTGAAAAAGTGATGGTAAGCCCACTCTTTACATCAAGGTAGCTAATGGTAATATTTTAATTGTTGTCTTGTATGTTGATGATTTAGTTGTTACTGGGGATGATGATTTCCTCATTGTTGATTTTAAAGAGGCCATAAAAAGAGAGTTTTAAATGTTAGACTTAGGTCTCTTGAGATATGTTCTAGGCATAGAAGTAAAAAAAAAAATCATGATGGTATTTTCATCTCTCAAGAGATATATGCAAACCAGATTTTTGAGAGATTTACAATGCAAAGTAGCAAGCCTACCCCAACACCAACAATGGTAGGTCTAAAGTTAAGCAAGAAAGATTGCAGCAACACTGTGAATCCAACCTTGTATAAAATTTTGGTTGGAAGTTTGATGTTGTTAGAATAACTGAGAGGGGGGGTGAATCAGTGGCCTAAAAAATTAATCCAATAATTCAATCCAAAACTTTATACCACAAATATAAACCTCTAGTTATCTTTAGTCCTACAAGATGTATGCCTTGTGTGAATCTAACATGCATATAATACTCTGTGTTTATACTTTTATCCTTTCCTTAAGCTTTTCCGAGTAATAGTCTATCTTTCTTTAACCTTTACCGAAATATAGTAAATAACTTAGTATTTACCGATCAATCTTGTTTTAGTAATGTGTAAAGAAAAAGATTAAATAAATAAACCATATACACATTTGACACATGGATTTTTAACGTTGAAACCTTGTTAAGGGAAAAACCACTTATGACCGGTAACCCAAAACTTTCACTCTTCTAAAGTGAGCTCGGTGAAGAGCCAACCCCGTTAAAGGTTACAAACACGCTATTCTGATTAAGTAAAAATAGGTTTTACAAGGACTCGAAACCTTTACAAAAGTTTTCCAGATATTCAAGAGAGTTCAACAAAAATCGTGTCGTGGCACCAAACAAGGAACGAAAAGCAGCAAGCAAGCTAAAAACCTAAATAAAAAAGTCCCACAGAATAACAATAAGGATAGGGACAAGAAAAAAAAAAAGGACAGAACTAAGCAAAAGACAGCTACATGCCCTCCACCATTTCCTGGGCCTAATTGACCACAATCTTCATCTTATTTACCGAGTTCTTAAGGTCTTCAATTTCTTTGTCTGCCTTTGGACTCATCTTCTCGGTGCTTTCCCTTGTGCGAGTACCCGATCCTGTCATCTCCTTCACCTCTCTGCAGTCATTTTCCCCTTTGTCCCGATCTAACTTTTCCATCAGGATTTGTACGTGTCTAGTATAGGCTTTAAGGCTGACTAGGCATTGCTCCCCAATTTTCTTGACCATTTCCTCAACTTTTTCCACCTTGATGTTTAGATTATTGGATTTCCTTGCGTTGTCTTCTTCCTCCGCCCTATCAGTGATGTCCTTCAGTTCTTTCTCCATTTTTCCCACTTTGTTCACAAATTCCACCCAAGCTTTCGAATTCTTAACTGCCTCTTTCATTTCATTCAAGCATTCAGAAACTAGTTTCTCACCAATACCAATGCTTTTTAAGATATTAATCTTAGCCCTCATAACTTCAATTTGTTTTTTCATATTAGCATTGTATTCAATCAAATTACTCACCACACCAGTGAAACCCGCAATACAATCTTTTCTTTGCTTGATATCATTAGGCATATGATAATTTCCCATTTCCTCATTTTCATGGAATTCACTTTCCTAGTGCCATGTTTCCTCTTTCTCTATTCTTTTGTCTAGTTTTTCCTTCACCTTTTCATCCTCCTTCTGATCATTAGTTTTTGTATTCCCCTTTTGATTTTGGTCCTCTTCATTGTCATCTTTTTTGTCCTCCCTATTTTCACCTCTGTCGTCCTCCCTAGGATTCATCTTGGTATTCAACTTTTTCTCCATCATATCTTCCTCATCGGAGGAAAGAACAATTCTCCTCTTGCTGGGTTTTTTACCTTTCTGACTGATCTTAGTTCTCTCCATAAATTCTCCCCGTTTTATTTTCTTTTTGTCATTTTTTTCCTCCTTCTCTTCATCCTTAGAATCCTTCTATGTTTCTGTTTCTTCCACCAAAGTCTTCTTCTAAATCAACTTTTTCCCTTTTTTCTTTCTTGTTCTGCTTTCCTCCATATTATCATCATCAGTTTTCTTGTCTGTATCAGAGCCCTTGGTAAAGGGCTTCTTTTGGCTCTTCTTAGATGAGGATCCCCTTTTTATAGTGTTTTTAGGGGTTTTAAATCCCTTGGATTATTCTTCATTATCTTTTGTTTCTTCCTCATACATACTGTCTTCCTCATCACCCTCCATTTCTTTCTCATCTCTCTAGATCTTCCTCAACAAAGGTCTTTCCACTTTTTTAGTTTTCAAAACCTCATAAATTAATAGCATAAGAACCTGGTGATAAGAATGATCACCCTTTGGGTCTTTCTGCAAGCTATTAATGGTGAAATCTAACAAACTGAGAAAATAATAGGGCAAACTAACTTTCACCTTGGGTCTGAAATGATTTAATAGCACAAAATGGTGACCATAAGTACAGGTGAACCTACCGTCCATCATTATATAATTGATGATCACATAAAGAACATACCTCTAAGGTCTCGATATACGCTTTGAATTGTGGTAGGAAGTGTCAACTTTCACCCGTCTGGCCTTTTCCTCTTCAGACTCTGGAAAAACCTCCCAAGCCTTGTCAGATATTGTTATATCTCTGTAGAACTTGATTCCCTCCATGCCCATTCACGTCGCTTCCTCTATAATCTCCTCAGTGACCTCCATATACTAATTTCCCACCATAATCTTACCATATTTCTAGGTTTTAGTGAAAATCCTGGTAATAGAAGGGTTTCTACCATGAATATTTTCCAAAAACACCTCCATCCCACCTTCTTTCAGAATCTTCCAAACTTTTTTTTATTTTCCGCCATTCGTCGCAGTTCACAGGCTCGACTCGTTTCTTACTTCCACCCATCTGATCTCTCTATTTTAGTTTTTTCTCTCCGCGTTAATTGTGGAGAAAAATGTTATGAATAACACTCCTCGTTCTCAGCAAAACCAAAAACACCCAGAAATCATGCCACTTCCAGGTCGTAATCACCACAGAGTACTTTCACCTAAAAAGGTAATTATGAAAAATCACTTCCGCATCAATATCCTTTATGACACTTACCATTTATGATCTTGTTTCTTTCCACTCCTCAAATGGTCACTATCAAGTAATAATTTGGCTTGATAAGGTGTGTCATTTCCATCACTACATTGCATCACCACATCAACCTTACAAGCCATGTTGGCGGCCCACTCATCAACACCATTAGTCTCACGAAAGTTCTGAGTAACAATCCATTTCTCAAAAGAATGGATAATAGCTTTAGCTTTTTGAATCGTGTTATGAATAGTCCATGAGGCTAGAGTTTCATTATTCAAACACTTGATAATGTTGAGGGAATCTCCCTCTAACCACACCTTAGAACACCCTTTCTCCTTAGCTAAGATAAGACCCTAAAGGGAAGCACAGGCTTCAACATTATTATTTGTTTGAATGCCAATAGGGATAGCTCTAATGCCTCTACAGATCCCATGTTCATCTCTTATGATAATGCCACACCCAACAACCACCGAGTTGCCCTTTGACACACCATCAAAATTAATTTTCTTCCATCCACTGGGGGGGAAATCCCATGTAACATCCTCCCTCTTATCTTTATTATCATGGGCTATGTGTAGCATCATGGTATGCCAAATAGGTCCTTAAGTGGCAATAAAAATTTAGATAATCAGGGTTAGGGAATTTCACATAAAAATTTGAATAAGTTATCAATCTTATATAAAAAAATATGTAAGAAGAGAATCTATAGAAAATTGAATTTAGTTTCTAAGATACTAGTCCTTTTTTGAAAAAAAATTATTCTATATGGTAAAAATTTCAAATTTCAATGCGGTAGTATGAAAATTTCAGGAAAAAGATAAGAAGTAGGTGTATGTCTGACCACCTTAAACACAATGAAATGATAATATTTTTTTACAAGATTCTATATATAAGTATTAGACTCATGTCCGGATGTGACACATATTTTTTTGTAATTTTTTCCATGTAAATAATTAAATATGATTTTTCTACTACAACTTTTCTAGAATATACAAAATCTCGTGTCCGACCACCTTAACTTAGTCTAAACTTCATCAAATTGAAGAATTTTAATTTTTTTTATTGTAGTAGGTAAATGATAGAATGTGACTCAAGTTTTTGATCTCAAAAATGTTATACCATTTGAAATTTACAGTTATTTTTCAATCAGTCTATCAACTAGGACTAAAAAGATAAGAAGTAGCTGTATGTCTGACCACCTTAAACACAATCAAATGATAGTATTTTTTTACATTATTCTAGATATAATTAGTAGACTCATGTCCAGATGTGACACATGTTTTTTTGTAATTATTTTCCATGTAAATAATTAATTATGATTTTTCTTCTATAAATTTTCCAAAATATAAAAGCTCTCGTGTCTGACCACCATAACTTAGTCTAAAACTCATCAAATTGAATTTTTTTCTTTTTTTCTTGTGGTAGGTGAAGTATATAATATGAAATATCTTGGATATTTAAAAAATGTTATACCATTTGAAAGTTATAGTTGTTTTTCAATCAGTCTACCAATCAGGACTTCTTTTCACATTACCACTCTTCAACATACCATGATCCTGCACACACCCCATGTTTCCTAAAATTCCCTTTTATTTTCTAGTTATTGAAGAAGGTTATGTCCTCCTCATTCAAAGTATCCATGACTTTGTCCTTTAAAAGTAAATTTTCTTTAATATCTCTCTTAATTCTGAAGAAAACCTCCTTCTCACTAGTCATTTTATTCCTGAAGACACTCTCATTCCTCTCTCTCAAAACTCCCCAACAAACATAAGGGAGAACCAACTTCCACACCTTGATCACAGTCTCATTCTTTGAAGGATTGTTCCAAGAGTAGAAAATACTCTTCATATCCTTAGGGAAAACCCACTCTATGTTAAGAATTTTAAGAAAGTAATCCAAAATTAACCTAACATAGGGACAATGAATAAACATATGATCCACACTTTCTCATCTTGATTATAGAGGTAACACCTATTCACAATTATCATACCTATTTTTCTAAGATTATCAATTGTCAAGACTTTATTTTGCATCAGAATCCAAAAAAAATATTGATTTTTGGAGTAAGATCTTTGATCCAAGCCTTAGCCCAACAAGGCTCATTAAGTTCCTCAAACTCCAAATGGCACAGAGAGGATATAGTTAAGTTACCATTCAGACTATATTTCCATATAATTATGTCTTCTTCTTAAATCAAAGTAATAGAGTTAAGAATTTTATTGAGCTGTCCCATTTTGTTGTCAACCACCGTCAGGTCCTTCCAGTGGTCTCTATCCTAGTAGTCTTCCAATTTCCTTCCAAATATCACTTTTCATTGGTTTTCATAATTCCTCCAATCAAGGCACTCCTTGAGGGGAGTTTTTAATATCCACTCGTCTTCCAAAAAATGAACTTTTCTCCCATTTCCAAATTTCCATTTGATACCTTTTTTAATGCTATCTTTTTTTTTTCATAGCATTTCTCCAGATAAAAGAGCCTCTCCCATCCCTATCCTCATCAAGAAAGGAAACAAGGTCATGCCTCTCCTTATTGTATTTTTTATCCCATATTAAATTCCACTCTCCCCTAGGGTTATAATATCTCCATATGAGTTTAGCAAGGAGGTGATCATTCAAATTTCTGATTCTTCGTAACCCAAGACCACCTTCATTAACAGGTTGACAGACCTTTTCCCAGGCTCTAAGGGAAATCATTTTCCTTGTCTCCATGCTTGTCCACAAACTTTTTTTTGAATCTTTTCAATAGCTTCACCAAACTTTCTGGGAATTTAAAAATGCTCAAATCATAAAGAGGAAGACCCTGGAGGGTGGATCTAAGAAGCTGAATCTTGCCCGCTTGGCTTAGCAACAAGCCCTTCTATCCAACAAGTTTAATGTGAAATCTATCCACTAGAGAACTCCAGAAAGTTTTAGGATGTTCCAAACAAAGGGGGAGACCAAGGTAAGTTCCTGCAATAGTCTCCAAATCACAACCCAAAATCCTCGCAATTCTACTCTTTCTTTTTTCAAAAACATTGAAGATAAAATCAAAGCTCTTTCCCCTATTGATAGTCTAACCTGAAGCTATCCCATATTTGGTCAATGTATTTTTAATGTTTCTAGCATTCTTAATAGATGCTTCTCTCATAATAACTGAATCATCAACAAACTACTGATGGGAGCAAACTTGGTTAGCAGAAGAAGGTTTTAATCCCTTAATTGCTCTTTTCCTAACCTGATTCTCCATGTGCCTGCCCAATCACTCAGCCATAAGGCTGAAGAGGATAGGGGAAAGGGGACCCCCTTCCTTAATCCCCTAGTCATCTTAAAGAATGAAGTAGGAGATCTATTTACTAGAACTGAAAAGGTGGCAGAAGAGATAAGCTGATATATAAGATCAGTGTACTTTTTATTGAAACCAAACGCCCTCAAAACTTTCAATAGAAACTCCCAGTCCACCATATTATAGGCTTTGGATAGGTCTAGCTTGAGGATGAGTCCTTCCTTCCTAGACATCACAAGAGAATGAACCTTTTCATGAATGGTTATGATGGAGTCCATAATATGTCTACCAGGCACAAACTCGTTTTGCTGCTAGGAAATTAAGGAAGGGGTGCAACCTTGTTAGAGGATTTATCACTAACAGCTTATCACTTGACCTCACATTCACTATACTATCAATATGAAAACCTTTTTGATACTCCTTGGGATGTATCTCAATATATAAAGGATGGTTAAATCCTACTATGTTAACAGATTTTCTGAATCAATGGTTAAACTGAATCAATATATGAGTTGTTCATAAATACTACTTAATCTTGTAGATATTCAGATCTATTGTAAGCTCATAATACCTTTCTGATCAATGTTTCTCTTGAATTCCTTTGCTCCACTTATTTCTGCTAAGTGAATGTTGTTGCTTCTCTGTTTCTCAATGTCTGCAGAAATATTTAGCTCTGTTCTTCAGCTTGTATGATCAGGTATGTATGAAGAATTTTGTCTTCACCAGAATGCTCTTCAACATTCCTCTCTTTTTATTCTCCCATTTCTTATGAATTAGTTGTCTCTTTATATAGACATGATTTCACCATTTCTTGTCCTTCTTGTTTTCTTCATTGATCACTTCTTGGTCCATAAAGCTTGCCATTCTTGCTTTAGTTTTATTCTGTAAATCTCTCCTTGTTTTCTGGACTAAAACATGTTTTAAATATCCTTCTTATCTTTAGATTTTAATCAATCGATGAAAAAAAATTAAATAACCAGTTAAGTCTATCTTTAGCTCCTGCCAGCTAAGTTATTTTGTCATTTTCCTAACTTCAGTTCTCATTCGTCAACACTTCAGTTGTGGTCGGTGACTATTGTGGATAGCTTAGGCAACAACTTTCATTCTATTCAGTGACAACTGTAGTTAGCTCGGTAATTCTTTCTCGTGTATCACTTGCTCAGGTAACGTTGTCCGTCGGGTAACACTGTGAACTTCTATGCTCAGGGTTCACTGTCACTTGGGGTTTATTGTCACTTAATGTATATGATTACCGATGAAAAAAACATTGTCTTTTCAGATCTTTAAGTGTTGTGACAATATGTATATGATTATTCATACCATATCAATTTGACATCAATGACAATACAATACATTAATTGAGTTAATGTCTTGCATTAACTTTCTGCATCTCGGTGATCATCAACTTTTTCATCTTCAAACATTCAATCAATTATAGTTCATAAATCTCTTTCTTTGGCATTGATGGCAACATACTACATAATACTAATACAATATGAAATATATCAATTGTATTTCATCAATCTATACCAAACTTATTGATCTATAACCAATTCAAATATCTGACTCTCGGTAAGCTCTTCTAGCTTAGATTTGATTCTTGCAGAGTACTTTCTTCATTCTTCATTCCCTTCACTGGATAGATGTAGCAACTTTTGATTCTATGTCTCCCTTTGTTTGTAGAATCTCTTCTCCTTTTTTTGGATAGATATGCAGTGTTAAACTTTTCCAATTCTCTCCCTTAGATGGATGTTTCTTTGAATCTTTTCTCTGATTTTTTCTCTCCCTTTGACTATTCCTCTCCTTGATGGATATTTTATATCTCTTTTTATTTTGACAACAATATATTTCATTGAATACTTCTCTCCCTATTCATTCATTAAGTACATCTAACCCTTTAACAACAATGCCAAATTATATCTCTCTCTTTTTTTGTAATATATTCCTTGAATTTCCTCTCCATCAGCAATACAACACCTTTGGTGTTCAGTGAAGATAAGTAACTTTTTGTGTATTGATATATCTTTGTAGTTCATCTCTTTGCTTACATGAACATGATTGATATTCTGATAATGTGTAGGCTGATGCAGCCTCAAAGTCAGCTTAGTGACCAGTAGACAAGAATAGGACCCCAAGTCTCTTCCTCATGTACTCAAACGTATCTTTAGGCAATGGCTTTGTGAATATGTTTTCCAATTGTTCCTTGGATTGTACATATTCCAGTATCACCTCTTTCTCTTGTACTTGTTCTCTTAAGTAATGACACTTGATAGAAATATGCTTTGTCTTAGCATGCATGACTGGGTTCTTTTAAATGCTTATTGCACTTGTATTATCACAATAGATAATCACTGGTTCAATAATTTCCATATTCATACCTTCCAGCAATTGCTTGATCCATGCTGTGTTAGAGAAATTAGCAGCAGCAACCACATATTTTGCATCTGTAGTGGATCGTGAGATGCATCCTTTCTTTTTAATTATCCATGTGACAAGTTTGCCACCCATAAAGAATGCTCCTCCTGTTGTGCTCTTTATATCATCTAAGTTTCCAGCCCAATCAACATCTGCATAGACTTGAAGCTCAAATTTGCCTTCTCTTTTATACCATAGACCATAGTCTTTGATATTCTTTAGATATATAATAATTCTTTTGACAATAGTCATGTGTGATTCCTTGGGATTAGTAGAGAATCTTGCAACTATTCCAGCTACATGTGTTATATCTGGTCGAGTATGTACAAGATACATTAGCTTTCCAATCATAGATCTATATAGGGTCTGATTTACCTCAGTTGACTTGTCTTCCTTTGTCATCTTGCATCCAGTTTCCATAGGTGTTCCAACTAGTTTGGAATCCTCCATCTGGAATATTTCCAAAACTTCTTTTATGTATTTGGATTGTGTGATGTAGATTCCTGCATCCTGTTGAAGAATCTATAGACCAAGAAATAATTTGATCTCCCCAAACATTGACATCTCAAACTCTTTTCTCATTTCATCAGAAAATGATTCACATAACATATCATTCCCTGCAAATACGATATCATCAACAAATATTTCAGCAATCAGAATGTTATCATCAGTGTCTTCTTTTGATTACAGATTATTGTTTTCACTTGTTCTTACAAATCCAATACTTATGAGATAAGAGTGAAGTCTTTCATACGATGCTCTCGGTGCTTTTTTCAATCCATACAAGGATTTTTGTAATCTACAAACCATGTTTATTTTTTTAGGATCAACAAACCCTTCTGGTTGTTTAATGTATACCTCTTCTTCTAGTATTCCATTTAGGAATGCAGATTTGACATCCATTTGGTGTACCTTGAATCCTTTGAATTCAACATAAGAAAGCAGAATTCTTACTCCTAGTCTAGCAATGGGTGCAAAGGTTTCTCCATAGTCAATACCATCTTCTTGTGTATACTCTTTGCATACTAATCTTGCTTTGTTCCTTGTGACTTCTCCATCCTCATTCAGTTTGTTTCTGAATATCCATTTGGTACCAATGACATTTTTGCCATCTGGTCTAGGTACTAATGTCTGTGTTTTTTTTTCTTTTCAATCCATTCAATCTCTTCATTCATAGCACTAATCCATTCTTCATTTTCAAGTGCAATATTGACAGATTTAGGCTCAAAACCACAAATTAAACATCTAGTGTTCAGTGACTTACTTCTTGTTCTCATTCAAGCCTTTTTGTCTCCTATGATCTAGTTTTGTGGATGGTGTCTTCTAACATACTTTGCAAGTACCACTTCAGCTCTTTGTTTATCATTATGATCATCATCTTGACCTTCATTTTGATCTTCGTCACTCGGTACATCATTGTGAGCAATTTCCTGATTTTCAATGTTTGCAGCCTGATGCTCGAGTGCATTGTTCTATCGCTCATGAGAGATACACTATTTCTCGAGAAGAGTGTCAGGTTCTTCACTATAGATAAACCTATTGTAGTCTTCTCCGGTTCCTTTCTTCTTTCCTCATCATTTTTCTTAGCAAATTCATTCACTTTGACATTTGCAATTTCAGTGATTTTGTTAGAGGATTTGTTTAGACATTTATAAGCCTTGCTTTTGGTGGAACAACCTAGAAATATTTCTTCATCACCTTTGGAGTCAAGCTCTCCATTTCTATCATCTTTCAAAATATAACATTGACATCCAAAAATCCTTAAGTAACTTACATTGGGTGTGTATCCATACCATAGCTCATAAGGTGTCTTATTGGTGTCTTTCTTTAATTGAACTTTGTTTAATGTGTAGATAGCAATACTAATAGCTTCTCTCTAGAATGTTTGTGTGATTCCTTTCTCAATCATCATTGGTCTGACACAATCAACAATTGATTTGTTCCTTCTCTCAACAATCCCATTTTGTTTTGGTGTTCTCGATACAGAAACCTGTCTTTGAATTCCATGCTCACTACAAAAGTTGGTGAATTCATCAAAAATAAATTCTCCTCCTCTATCTAACCTTAGACATTTTAGTTCCTTTCCACTTTGTTTTTCAACTATAGCTTTATACCATTTAAACATCTTGAATGCTTCTTATTTCTCTTTTAAGAACATAACAGTCATCATTTGAGAATAATCATCAACAAAGAGAATGAATTCTCTATCACCATAGTAGCTCTTTGTTCTCATTGGTCCACATAGGTCAGTATGGACTAATTCTAGAATAGCATTAGATGTGTAGGTTTTTCTCTTGAAACTAGACTTTGTCATTTTAACTTTTTTATAATTCTTACACATGACATGGTCGGGCTTTGGCATGCTCAGTAAGCCTCTTACTTTCCTTTTATTGCTTATCCTAATCAAATTTTCAAAATTCACTTGACATAACCTTTTATGCCACAAACATATGTCTTTGTTTCTAGCCATTAAACAAGTAGTGTCAATATCATCAAGATAGAATAGGTTACCTTTTGTCTGTTCACCAGTTCTGATAAACCTTCCTGATTCTTTAAATATCTTTACCTTTTTGTTCTCAAATGAAACTCGGTGACTTGTTTTATTCAGCTGTGAAACACTCAATAGGTTATAGTTAAGTCCTTTTACCCAATATGCATTTTCACATCTGATTAGATTATTTAACATTATGGTTCCTTTACCTTCAACTAGACAAGGTGAGTCATTACCCATTCTTACTGATTCACCATTATAATATTCAAAAGTTTCAAAATTTTCTTTATCTCCAGTCATGTGGTGAGTACAACCACTATCAATAATCCAAAAATCATTTTTACTAACCTTAGATATGAGTGTAGTCTCAACATACCTTTCTTATTTGTCTGATCATCCTTCAAATCAACAAATACCGCCTCAATATCTTCATAAAATTTGGTCTCAGTATTTCAAGCTTTGTTCTCAGCTAGGTAACAATATTTCTTCCCTTTGTCCTTGTAGTCTCGGTTATCTCTTCTGTCAGATTGTCGGTTGCTTCAGTAATCTCGGTCATCACCTCTATCAAACTTCTTTTCATTATTTCTATCATTATTCTATCATCTTTTCTTTTGTTATGACATCTAGCAATAAAGTGTCCAATCTCTTTACAGTTAAAACATACCAATGGTAATTTACCTTTGTATCTACCTCTGCCTCTCTGCAATCTTCTATCCATTAGTTCTTCAATCTTATCAAGTTCTTGGTCATCACTATCACTTTCACTATCATTTCTCATAGTGTGTTTATGACTTGATTTACTTATTTTCAAAGAAGATTTGAATGCAGACTCAATAGCTAGTAAGACACTATTGTCAAAGTTATTCATCTCAAATGAAATAAGTCTACCAATTAAACTATCTAGAGTAACATTGTTATTTTCTATCTCTCTCATTTCTTGTATAGCAGATACTCTAATAGCATAAATAGGTAGTAAGGTTCTGAGAATTTTACTTACCACTGTTTCTTCTTCAAGTACACCTCTTACTCCTCAGATAGCATTTACAACCTCTTTGATTCTACATTTGTACTGAGTGATGTTTTCTCCTTCTTTCATTCTTAGGTCACTAAATTTTCCTCTTAGGTTTTCTACCTTAGCCCTTAGCACATTTTTATCTCCTCCATGTACTAGCTTCAGTTTGTCCCATATTTTCTTTGCAGTGGTGCATGATTTGACATCTTCAAATTCAGCATCAGAGAGTGAGGAAGCAAGTTCTATCATCATAGAATTATGTTCATTCTTTTCTCTCAATTGATCAACTGTCGGAGGTCTAGTAGGTAACACAAATTCAGTATCTAAGTATTGAGAGACATCATTTCCAATACCTGATAGATGGAGTCTTATCTTTCTTTTCCATGATGCAAAGTTGTCTTTGTTCAACTTAGGCACATCCCTTTTGCTCATCTTGTGATCTTTATCTTGAGTCTTTAAACTCCTTTTCTAAGCACACATCCTCTAATACCAATTTTTAGAATACCTGAGGAGGGGGGGGGTGAATCATTGGCCTCAAAAATTAATCCAATAATTCAATCCAATTCTTTATACCACAAATATAAACCTCTAGTTTTCTTCAGTCCTACAAGATGTATGCCTTGTCTGAATCTAACATGCATATACTGCTCGGTGTTTATACTTTTTATCCTTTCCTTAAGCTTTACCGAATAGTAGTCTATCTTTCTTTAACCTTTACCAGAATACAATAAATAACTTAGTGTTTACCGATCAATCATGTTTTAGTAATGTGTAAAGAAAAACATTAAAGAAATGAACCATATACACATTTTACACATGGATTTTTAACGTGGAAACCCTGTTAAGGGAAAAACCACCTGGGACCGGTAACCCAAATTTTTCACTCTTCTGAAGTGATCTCGGTGATGAGCCAACCCTATTAAAGGTTACAAACACACTGTTAAGTGCGACCTTGTTAGAGGATTTATCACTAGCAGTTTATCATTTGACCTCGCATTCACTATGCTATTAACATGAAAACCTTTTGATACTCCTTGGGATCTATCTCAATATATAAAGGATGGTTAAATCCTACTCTGTTAATAGATTTTCTAAATCAATGGAACTGAATCAGTATATGATCTTTTCATAAATACAATTTAATTTTGCAAATGTTTAGATCTATTGTAAGCTCATAATACCTTTCTTATCAATGTTTCTCTTCAATTTTTTTTCTCCACTTCTTTTTGCTCGGTGAATGTTGTTGCTTCTCTGTTACTCAGTGTGTGTAGAAATATTTAGCTCTATTCTTCAGCTTCTATGATCAGGTCTGTATGAAGACTTCTATCTTCACCATAATTCTCTTCAGCATTCCTCTCTTTTTCTTCCCCCATTTCTTATGAATTCCTTGTCTCTTTATATAGACATGATTTCACTGTTTATTGTCCTTCTTGTTTTCTTTGTTGATCACTTCTTGATCCATAAAGCTAGCCATGCTTGCTTTTGTTTTATTCTGTAAATCTCTCCTTGTTTTCTAGAATAAAAAATGCTTTAAATCTCCTTCTTATATTTAGCTTTTAACTGATCAATGAAAAAAAAGTAAACAATCATTTAACTCTATCTTTAGCTCCTGCTAGCTAAGTTGTTTTGTTTCTTTCCTAACTTTAGTTCTCGTTGGTCAACACTTCAGTTGTACTCGGTGACTACTGCAGATAGCTCGAGAATCAACTTAAGTTCTATTTGGTGACAACTGTATTTAGCTCAGTAATGCTTGCTTGGGTATCACTTGCTCAGGTAACAGTGTCTGTCAGGTAATAATCTGAACTTCTGTGCTCGGGGTTCACTGTCACTTGGGGTTTGCTATCACTGGATGTACATGATTACCGACGACAAAAACTTTGTCTTTTGAGATATTTAAGTGTTGTGACAATATGTATATGAGTATTCATACCATATCAAGTTGACATCAATGACAATACAATAAATGATTTAATGTCTTACATTAACTTTCTGCATCTCAGTGATCATAAACTTTGTCATCTTCAAACATTCAATTAGTCATAGTTCATTAGATGTATTTAATAGCAACCAGGCAGGATATAATGCATGCAATAAGTTTGATTTCCAAATTTATGGAAACTCCAAAGGACTCCCATTGGAAAGCGGGAAAGAGAATCCTAAGGTATGTGAATGGCACTAAAGGATATGGTATTTTGTATACTGCAACAAATGATTTAGGACTAATTGGTTACATAGATAGTGATTGAGCCAAAAGTTTGGATGATAGTAAAAGCACTTTCAGATATGTTTTTCATATGGTTTCAAGTGTAATATCATGGAATTATAAGAAGAAACCCATAGTTTCTCAATCTACAGTAGAGGCTGAGTATATAGAAGCAAATGTAGTAACATGTCAAGCTATTTGCCTGACAAGGATCTTGGCACATTTGAAGGAAGAACAAGAGGATGGAACCACAATATTTTGTGCAATATTTCCTCAAAAGCTTTGTCAAAAAATCTTGTGTTTCATGGAAGAAGCAAGCACATTGAAATTAGGTATATTTTTATTAGAGAATTAGCTGAGAATTGTGAAATAAAAATGGAGTTTTATAGTTTTGAGCAGTAGCTGGAAGACATTTTCACCAAGCCATTGAGGATTGCAAGTTTTGAGCGCCTGAGGAGAAATCTAGGCGTGTTTAATTTGGATCAAGCATGATCTTGTTTGTCAACTCAGGACAAAGAGGGAGTGTTTAATTTTAAAAATCAAATCAGATTTCCTTGAGCCTCTTTCTTTGACTTCTCCAATAAATCTCCTCTATTTTGTTGCTTAGAGAATATCAGATTTTATGTGGACTTTAAGAGATAAGTTTAAATCAAATTTTTGAAATCTGATTTTGTCTTTGGACAACAAATTTTATAAATGAAAGAATGTTTTTATTCTTCCAAAGGTAAGTAGTTAAGTTGTTTTTGTGTGTAGCAGCAAAGAAAATGTTTTTGTACTCTATTTGAAACATAGAATATTGCAGCAGAAATTATATGTGTTTCCTCATAGAGAAGTGATTTCTCCAGCCACTTAGTATGAGCTCTGAGAAGCTATAGTAAATTTGTATGTAGTCCCACATAGCTGCAAGTTTAGTTTGTCTATTGTAGAAGTTATTTTCAATTTAATAAAAGCAAGAAGAAGCTTGCATATCTCCATTACTCTCTTTGTATTTTGTTGTCTCCATTTTGATTCCGCTGTGCGTTCCCAGTGATTGGGAAACATAGTTTTAATCTCTATTTATATACTCTATTTTTGTCAGCCCCATCTTTGGGATTTTAGTTAGTTTATGATTACAGAGGATTTAGATCAGATTTTTTAGATTATACAGTTTGTCTATAATCTTTACAGTTAGATGTTATGAACGTGAATGAGAAAAAGATAGAAATTAAGTGGTAAGAAGTACTCATTAATGAAATGAGCAGAAGATCATATGTAAATTTTTTTTTTATGTTTAATATAATATTCATGTGTGTTTTTCTTCTCCCCCTTTTCCATCACAATTTAAAGTCATTTCAGGCTAAAGAAAAGTTATTCAGAAGAAAATAGAAGTCAAAATAAAAGGCATTAGCATGGATGGTTACTAATAGAGAAAACTTCACACATGAATGTGTCAATTCAAATGGATTATATTCAACAACATATCATATCTTTCAAAATAGGAAGTAATATCTCATTTTTATTAATAGCATAGGGGAATAAATCATGAATGGCCATAAATAGCAACATCTTTTGAATAATGTTATACATAGCTCTAGAGATACTTTAAAAAAAGATGAAGATGGAGAAGGCGAGCCAAAACCTATGGTCAAGTTATGTATCTTTAGAAACACAATTTTGTGAGAAATCTATCTTCAATCTATTAATCTGACATGCATTTGGGTAATCGTGCATTCTCTGTAGAATTTTGCAATCAAATCTGAACAATAGAGGATGAATCTAGCAAAGAAAAAATAGAAGAAAACATATGCTGATATAAAATAGAGAAAGATAGAGCTAATGAATATGAATGAAGAATATATTAATCATTGTTAAAATATGAAATTAAAATGAATAAATAACCTTAGAAACTGAGATTATGGATGCACTGAAGGAAAATATTTCTATTTGTTAACTGCTATTCATTTTAGTTACTAACGAGGAAGAGAAAGAAGTCCTATTTAGTTAGCTTAGAATATATCAGCATGCAACATTCACTTACGACAGTCACACAAAAATCTATGCTCTAGATCCACAATTTAAGGAGTGGATTGATGCGTTCATGATTAACGCTAACACCCCTCCTTAAGTCTAACTAAGGAGACAATCCTAATGAAAGGAAAAAGGAAAGAGGGAAAACCCAGTAACATAACCCCCTACCCCTCCCCCCCTTAAAATTACACTAAATATGCATGGTAGCTACTATGTTGCAATATCCTTCACCTTTAGAAGGTCTCATAGCAAGTGAAATGTAAGAGATGATGCAACCCTCCACAACGTGTAGTCTATGGTAGATGCTTGAAACTAGATGTAGAAGGTGCTCCATAATCATCGAACAACATTCCTCCCCTTAGGAAGAAATAAAAACAAAGATGTATGAAAGAAGTCTCCCCAATCCCAAAAAGAATATGCAGGAAGAAAAATTCAGATGTATGATGTCTCTGAAACTTTCTCCATTGCTTCTGTGTTGATTTTGAAAATTGTCATAATCAAATTAGGTACTGATGAATATCAAAATCTAGAATCTCTTAGAAACGCATGTAGAGAACAATCAAAAGACTCATGTATCTCCTCAAAAGGAAAATAGATCTCCTCAAAATGTTGTGCAGATGTATCCAAACTCATATCAATCTATGAGGAGTGATCATGCATAGAATGGTAAAGAGGGTCAGAAGGTTCCCTCACAATAACTGAAGAAGAATTGCCCTCATAAAAAAAGATGTATGCAATCAATAGTTTCATCTAGATCTGAAATGAGGGATTCTACAAACAAAAAGAGATGTCTGGTAGAAATTGATCCCAATGAACTGAATCAAGAAGACATAAATGATCTTGCTGTGAAGAATCATTGGAAGCATTCAATGAAGAACTCTAAACTCTGAAGAAATAATAGGTGCATATGGGTTATCAATAAATTGATCATCCAAGAAGGATGTGTCCAAACAAGATGGGAAACAAAAATCTTAGTATCATCCATAGAAGCATGGATATCCAAGGAATCGTCACTTTTAGATGAAGAATCAATGTCTCCATACAATTGTTGGATGATGGTCCAAGAAATGAAAGGGCACTCAGTGTGCTCTATATGATGTAAAATATCCTCATAAATAGTAATGCATATTAATCCATAGACAATGTCATTAATATTCAACCATGCAATTTTTTGTTCATAATCGTGTGGCTTAGGAACATGTCCATTGAGATAGGTTAGTAGATCGTGCTCAAGGCAGTGACTCTTTATCCCTTCTTTCCAGGAAAAATAATTCTCTTTTAAGTTATCTTGAGAATAGAATGATGAAAATAATTACTAGAAGACATGATTAACCCCCCTATTGGAACTGTATTCCAGTTCATGATTAAAAAAAATACAATAGAGACAACCCACAGACTAATGAAAAAAATTCATTCTAAAATAAATATTATTTGTAATACTTGCAAAGAAAAATAATACACCTTCTTAGCTCCCATGGGCTCTGATACTATGTAGAATTCTACAGTCAAATCTACACAACACAAGATGAATCTAGCAAAGAAAAAATAGAAGCAAACATATGCTGATATAAAATAGAGAAAAATAGAGCTATTGAATAAGAATGAAAATTCTATTAATCATTGTGCCTAAAACATGAAATTACAATGAATAAGTAACCTCCGAAACTGAGATTACAAATGTATTGAAGGCATATATTGTCATTTGTTAATTACTTTTCCTTTTAGTTACTAACAAGGTAGAGAAAGAAGTCCTCTTTAGTTAGCTTAGAATATATCAACATGCAACATTCACTTACGATAGTCACAAGAAAATCTATGCTCTAGATCCAAAATTTAAAGAGTGAACTGGTGCATGAATGATTAAGACTAACATTCTCTAGCCTTGTGAAAGAGAAATACTTTGATGCAAGACCAACAATGAAGGGACAAACTTTTGGTTGATTAACTTGTGGAGAGGGATAGTTTTAATTACCCATTAATGATTGTTCCTCTGCTATAGTTCCAAGCAACTAATGTATGTATGCAAATCAAACTCATCCATTGACCAATGAATGAAAAAAAAAATGTAAAGGGATAATTTTAAAATGTAAAAGTCAAAGTCAATACAACGAGATTATTGAAAAATGTCTATATACAACAAAATTCTGATAAACCGTATTTATTTATTTATAGTCAAGTTTGCTTAACGTGTTTTTTAAACTGATAGGCTTTCCCTCCTAAGTGAGCTCGACATCGTACACGTTATTAATTGCCTCACGCTGAATACCTGTCTCACACAAACCACTTTGCACCTGGTTTTCTCAAGAGGTTTTGGAACCCTACCAGATAAGTTTCGTGGTTTACAAATGCCTTGTTCTGTTGTTCTGTGTACTTCTCTCTAGATTTCCTCTGTAGAATTTCTAGAGCTTTAATAGTATCTGGTTTGTTTTCAATGGAGTTCAAGGAGAAGAAGAAATGTCGGTCATTGCGAGCCTCCCAAGCAATAATTTTTTGGTGTCGTAGATTATTCTGGCCAGGGCTACTCTTATGGCGAGGAAATTGAGGACTCTGCTCATGCCTATCTTAGTGCTTCATTGTTTTACAAGAACACAGATCTCAACTCTAGCCACTTCCTTTTGACAAAATATTTTGGTTGGAACACTTCAATTCTTGCCACCACAGGCTCATTTAAATTGCCCGTGGTTCAAAACCTCGGGAGGCTTTCATTATGTGGAAGTCAAGTGGTCGACGAGGGAATACCAAATGCCAGATATAGTCAATTCTGGAAGATCAAATTCTCAAAATGAAATTCTAGAAGATCAAATTCTCAAATTGATTTCTGAAATATGGAATGATCTGTTTGGTTCACCAAAATGGAGGCTTGAGAGGGTAATCGGCAGGCAACTGGATTCGCCCGTGAAAAATCCCACCCTCAAACTCTGTGTCACGGGGCCCTCTGATAGCAAACTGCCAC
>MU226101.1:345322-399058 GCA_018584345.1 Thuja plicata
TCACCAACAAGGGCCCCCTTCCAGTTCGGTTTAGGGGACTCAGCAGAAGAAGACGACTCCTTTTGGGAGTCCACCGTTGACTCTGTCACATTGCACGTGATCTGGGGTCCATCCGGACCAGCAGTTGTGCCTGCCAAGAGGGCAGCATCTCCCCCCGGGGAGGCAGGCATGGGGTCCTCAATTTGAAAACGGCTTGGGCGGGAAAGCTCAGAGCGAAAAGTTGCAGAGCAAAAAGTTTGATATCTGATTTGTTAAAACTGCTCCTACTCGGCACTTTCAAATACACCCGGATAGTATAATCAGAGATAGGACCAACATTTCACCGCTCGCGGACCTGACAGGAACCCAAAATTGGCCTCTTGCGGACCCGACGGGAATCCAAAATTGGCATTCGAAAGTGGTATTAGAGGGTCAAATTCCAATTCCACCTTTTTGAGTGGAAGATGGAATGCTCATTTTTTGGGCAAAATTGGAATGTCGAAATTCCAATTCCATCCTTCACTGTCGACCACAAACAATGGATTTGAAATTCAGAATATGCAATTCTAGAATTTCGGCCGATATGCCGTGGTCCAAACGGGCCCATAAAGATTTGGCTTAGCTTCATGAATGTATTCGAAAGCTTGATATTGACCGGCATGAGGTTATTAGATTTAAGGGAAAATATTATTTTCTTTGGCCTGTCAATGACTATGCCTCTATTTTTTAATGTCTCGATTGGGTGGACAAATTATCCTTGGAGGCTTCGGGAGTTGTGACCAAGCTCAAGGCCATTACATTAACAGTATTTCAAAATTGTATTGAATAGTATTATATAGTTTAAAATTATATTATAGTATATTAGTTGATTATATTTTATTAAATATTAATTATAGAAAAACATAACCTTCTAAATTATTTAAAAAGTTAAAATTTAATTGATCTTAACTTTATTTATCAGTCATGATAGTGCGTTTACCTTCTATTTAATGTTCAAATGTTGGATATTAGTTGGCATGCATATCTTTAATAAATATACATAAATCATTACTAAGACTTTATTTAATTTACCACTAATCCACTTGAATAATACATCTTTAATAATTGTAACCAACCCCTTTCACCATAATTAGATTATTTATCAATGTGAAATTTTTAATATAAAATTGTTTAAAATAAATTACATTGTATAGTATATTATAATTACAAATCATTTTCCAGTTAAATGATCAACTATAGAAAAAATAAGCCCCTTGACATTACCCAACAAATGATAGGTAGGAGGTATTTTCCACAAGTTAAATTGTGATATTGCTATCAAGATTCAACTGTGTAGTTTTGAGTCAAAACTCATTGACCCATGTTTCATGAATAATGATTCGCAAGAACCCATCTCTCATGAGAATGAATAGAATATTTTTCTCTCATTGCATCTAGGTGATGCTCATAGGGGTGAAGCACCAAACCTTCCCAAAAGGTCACCCATCCCAGTATTGCTCCAGCTCAAGTGCGCCTAACCTTGGAGTTTCCTCCAAGGTTAGACCCACTTAGCTTTCTAACCCATTTGCGAAGCCTTCAACAAGTGTTGTGCCTTATGAACCATTCATTATAGAGCCCCTTTACCTCATCAATTAGTGAATAGGAGGTATTTTCCACAACAAATCAAATTGTGATATTTCTATTATGATTCGTTTGTGTAGTTTTTTTAGTCAAACTCGCTACCCCATGTTTCATGAGTACTCATTCAAAATAACCCATCTCTAATGAGAATGAATGGAACACTTAGTACTCATTGCATCTAGGTAATGCTCACAGGGGTGAAGCATCATGCCTTCCTAGGAGTTCACCTATCCCAATATTTCTCTAGCTCAAGTGCACTTAACCATGAATTTTCCTTCAAGGTTAAACCCACTTAGCTTTCTACCCATTTGCAAAACCTTCAGCAAATGTTGTGCCTTGTGAACCATTCACTACTTAAAAATTTAAAACCCAACTCATTTTAACTTTCTGACCATGATTAAATTATTAACTTACATGTCATTAAGATAGTACTATTACAATCATTTAACAATTTCAATTAATTTGGCCTTTAAAGATATTTCCATTGGCAGACAACCTATGAGAGGCATTTCTTCTTCTAAGATTTATATTATCTCCTTTTTAATTAATGTCTACAATTTTCTCCCAAATATCCATTGAAAAACTAAAGATCGATGTACAAGAGGGTTCTTGATTCAAAGTATAAAAACATTGGCTTATTGATTCAAATTAGACAGTTGTTGAATCTCATGTTTTTTCATATTAAAAAACATCATTCTAGCAACAATAAAGGATTATAAACAATCTCCCCCCTTTAGCTATGTCTCCCCATCACTCCCTCTCTCACTCCCTCCATTTCCCCTAATCTCTCTTTCTATCTCTTCCACACTCTCCATTTATCTTCCTATATATCTCAATCTTTCCCTCTTTCTCTCACCCTCTCTCTTTTCCCCCTCTATATATCTATATGTATGATTAATTGCCTCACGCTAAATACCTATCTCACACAAACCACTCTGCACCTGGTTTTGTCAAGTGATTTTGGTTGAACAGGCAATAAAAATATAAAGAGATCTAAAGCCTTCCCTACAATAAATATTCGAAGTGCAAATTTTTAATAAGACTCAAACCCTTCTCTACAATGGATTCTTTTTTTGCTCATCTTCCAGATGAAATTGGATGGTAACATCTACTAAGGGTGGATTTGAACTCTCATCACAACCTCAGGTGTGTCTGAAAAACCTAGAACACCACATTGAGAAACCCCAATATTTATCAAGAAAGAAAAAGAATGAAGATCTCTGAGCAATGGATTTGTATGATTCTCTAGGACACAGAAGGCAATATTATTCAGGGCATACTTAAAGGTTCTTGAAAACTCTAATAGTTGTTACAGGGGTCGTGTAAGAAACCAAATGCAACATACTAAATTTTGACTATGGTGGCAGATAAATAAGTTTTCCTTCTCTTCTACAACATTAAGTAGGGGTCTTGAATCTAGAAATACCCTTTTGTCTTCATATGCGAAGCCAATTCTTCAACTTTGCATGGATCTCCTTTGTTTTTGGATGTGAAATGTCTCCTGAACAAAAACCATGCTCTATTTTATGGCCTTCAATTCAACTACATCTACTTATCTTTTCAATTTCATACTTTTATTAATCTCCTTGTTATTTGAGCCTCACACACCTACCCACTTTCGTATAGATGTAAGAACATAAGTTCATCATTCTTAAGATCCACCAAAAAAGTAGCACTTGAAAATTTTAGATTATATTCATATATGATCTACACACACCAAGAAAATACATCCACATAACCACCATAGGTCTAACTGGCATCTTAATAATAAGGTTTAGGGTGTCTACAAGATAGTCGACATGAACATAAAATTTAACCATTCAAACCTATTGATCGATAATGTATATAATGCAGTATGGATTAATCATGTGATTGAGGTATATACAAACCTCATCCACTAAACCTCCATGGTTGTGTGCATGCAGAGCACAAATAAGCCTTACATTGTTAGGATGTTTTCTACTGTACTTTATTAATTCAAATATTTTTAGAGCTTCCTTACAAAATTAATTTAGTGCACATCCGGCAACCATTTCATTTCATTCTTTTAGATTACATCTCTTTAAAGTTTGAGGGATTCTATTAAACAATTCAATTGCTTTGTCTATGATTCCACATCTTGCATGCATGTCTACTACACCTTTTATAACTATAGTATCTGACAAAAATCCTCATACCCTTATGATTTAATGCATGTCCAAACCCTATACTAAAGCTCCCACTGTCACATAGGCAGGGAGGACGCTATAAAATAACTTGGCTTTATACCTCCCTCTTGCATTTGATTGCAAGTTTCTAAAGCCTTTTCAAGAAATCCATTATCTACAAATCTTGCAATCATTACATTCCATGAAATGACATCTCTTAGGGGCATTCTGTTGGAAGTACAAGAATGGGAAAGAAAGATACTGAGAGGGGGGCCGGGGTGAATTAGATCTTCTAACTAAACCACTTAAAACAAATTTATCCACATTCATACATATATGAATTTAACCTAACATCATATAGCATCCATAACATCAAATATGTAACTCATAACACAGAATTTTGGGAACCCAAAAACCCAAATAGGTTAAATAGGAGTGGGGATGACACCCACAAAATATTCACTACTGTAATAATAAAGTGTGCCTGCTAGGGATACAAAAGTTTGATTGCAATATGCAATCTACCTGGTTAAAGGTATGTTCTGTTAAGAACTAAAGATCATTACAATCTACCTTGTTAAAGGATTTCAACTTACAATAAAGTAAGCACTCAGCTAAGAGATTTGAAACGGTTTGCTAAAACCACTCTGTTAAGAGATTTAACCTGACACACCTATTAGAATGTTTCAAGTAGTGATCCTTCATTATGCACTTAGATGCTGATGATGGATCTTCTCTTTTCAATAACCTCTATGATCTCTTAATCTGATATGTCTTTACTCTGCTTTTTACTACTCTGTCATTCTTCTTGATATGAGCTTCTTCTCAAAATAACTTCTTGTTCTTCTCTTATGAACACACAACCCTTCTTTGTATATCTCTTTCTCTCACGCACTCTTTATTATGGTTAGAAGCCATCTTATTATATCTTTTCAGATCAGGTGGCGAGATCTAGATCAACGATCAAGATCTATTGTTTATACCTCCAATGCATACTGATTTCCTGATTGGCTCCATGCCATGCATAGTAAAAAAAAATTAAATGTGAATTAACTTAGTAGACAAATATTAAATGCGTACAAATGTTGGCTCAAATCTCATACAAGTTGGCCTAAACTATTTACATCAAAGTTTGAATTAATCTTGACATGTATGCAAAAATAGTTCAGCTCGGCACAACACATCTCTGATGCTCAACACTTAATATTCTACTTGGCTCGGCATGATGTAACTCGGTAACCTAAAACTTTCTCATCAATGTTTCTCAACCTTTAATGTTTAGCTTGGCCACAGTGATAACCAACTAAAACTATCTAAGTAAATGACTAAGTGTGGGTCACTAATCATCAATAGAACTTAGGGATTAACAATCTCCCCCTTTGATATTAGTGGAAAAAACACACTTATCATTACAATTCATTCCATCATACTACATACAAAAATTTACATAGTATACATGCCTACAAAAAAATATTTACATGGATACCTGTTCTGATCTCCTTTATGCTATATCCTTGTCAGCCATGTCAGTTTCCCCCTTGTTTTTGTCACTAATAGCTAGTGGGGTCAAGTTATACTTGTCCAAAAACTATTTATGAAGTTGTAAGGTAGACTCAAATGCAGAGTCCCAACTATCCTTGACAAAATTCATAACCTCTATTTTCACTTCTAGCTCGGCAGCTAGACTTACTAACCTTTCTGTAGTTGAGAGATGAGAGTCTCTCTTAATCAATTCATTTGTAGATAAAATTTCTTTCAGAATGACCTCTAGATGAGGTATCAGACTTGTTTGAATAGTAATCAACTTGGTCCTAATCCGACCATCTTCAACCATGAGCTTGGCTATACTCCTTTGTGCATAAGTCAGCCTGTTAAAATGTAATGAGCTAGTGCTAGCATCCATACTAAGTGAACTTCCGGTTGACTTTAGGTCTAGTTGCAATTTCTCTAAAGCCTATTGATTATCCTTTATGAAGAATTCAAAATCAGATAACCTCTTATACAATGAATAGACATTTGTTGCAACTCCTAAAATTTCTATTAGAGAAGAAAGTTCAACCTGTTTAACTACAATCTCTCCTGAGATTTTTGCAAGTACCTTGTTCTCAAATTTTCTCTCGGACCATTGCAATAGTTTCTCATTGGCTTCAATATTGTCATCATTTACCTTTTGCACAATGTGAACTAACTATTCAAGAATATGGGCTTGATGATTTTCATCCTCCATGTCAAAAGCCTTTACAAATATATCTTTTATGTGATGTAGCACTTGCTTTTTCTTTTGCTCCCTTTTTAGTTCCTCCTATCTTTTCTTCCTCTTAAGTAACTCCTGAAGAGTCTCAATCTGTTCATAAGACAAAACATTGGGATCCCATGGTGGAATCACAATAACTTCATCTAATGTGACATCTAGAATCGGAGACTTCTTCCTCATAACTTTCCTCCTCTTGAATTCAGGTGAACTACTGCTCGGCTTAGTTTCTACAATACCTTTTCTAGATTTAGTAGTTGTCACCATTGCATCTTTAAGTTCAGTGAAAATTGCCTGCTGATCAGGCATACTTCCTGTCTTGGTTCCAGTGGGAGTTGATGATGCAGAGTGTGGTAGATCAACCAACACTTGCATTGCCTCTTGTTCTTTAGGCTCACTGTTAGTATCTCTTATCTCCTCACTACTATCTAGTACTGATTTGACAACCTCTAAAATAGGTGAATGCTAAACAATTACCTCTTGTTAAATTGTTTTCTCCTTTTCCGCTTCATCTTGAGCATCCTTATCTTTCGATTTCTTTTGAGTTCTTTCTTCTTCTTATGTACTCTTCTCTTCTTCAGCCTCAGTTGCCTTGGTAGGTGATTCAATAGTTGAGTTCCTCGGCTCATCCTGACCCTCGGCATCCAGATTTCTAGAGTCATCAATTGTCACATCAATTAGACTGTCAATAGTCAGATCAACAGTGTTAACTGTCTCTGATTGATCTTGTGCATCTGTCCTAGTCTTCTCAGACTCAGTTGAAATGTGAACTGTTGAAATTTGTGGTACAAGGGTGGATTCAGTTTCCTTATCCTTTGGCTCAGATGTCCCTTCATTAGTTCTCTTTTCTTTTGAAACAATTAGTCCAAAAACTTCCTTCCAAATTCTAGTACTCTGTTGTACTATCCCTTCAATATCATTCTTCAAAATAGCATAACCTCTCTGTTTAGGTAGAAATTTGTGCTTGTACTCTTCAACAAATTTTTCTCTCTGTTTCTTTGTTATCTCAAGAATGACTTGAGCTAAAGGGCCTTCCCTAATTTGTCTCTCAGTTGTGAGTGCAAATTCCCACTTGCCAGATAGAAATTCATACAACTCACTCGGTACATTGTTTCCTATTTCTATAGGGGTTAATTTGAAATTACGCATCATGTCTAGGAAAGCTTCCTGAACCTTATGTTTGTCTCCTACCTTCAATTGTTCATACCTTATAAACTCAAAACTAGATAACCCTGCAGAATTTCTCAAATTTTCACATACCTCATCAATATCTGTAGGTTTCTTGAATGATATTATTGGTATATTGCTGGGTTCATCAGTTTCAGTCATGTCCTAGTCCCTTTCTAGATCCAAATTTAGTTTTCTTCTTGGTCTTTTAACTTGTAAGATTGGCATAGCCTTTGTTGCTAATTTAGTCCGCGATCCAGAACTACTTTCTCCAATCTTTTTTGCATAGACTTTAGTCTACTTTACAGGTGATGAGGTGGCAGATGCCCTTGTCCTTTGACAATTTACAATGGGAGGGGTAACTCTGGGTTTTTCTTTACTCAGATTTGTTACCTTTGTTACTTCTGGCCTCTTCCCTTTTGCCTTAGCAATGACCTCTTCTTCAGGTTCACTGACTTCTACTTCTTGTTCCTCAGATACATCTTCTCCTTGTCCAGTTGATATGTCTAGAGGTGCATCCTCTAGCTCTTCATCACTCAGCAAGCCAACCATCTTTTTCAGATTTTTCACAATCTTTTTTCCTTTTTCTTTCCATGGTTCCTGCCTTAAGATTCATCAAAATCTTTGCCTTAGCTTCATCAAAATTTATGAATCTTTTAGCTTTAGTATCAATCTCCTCTGCTAGGAGTGTTGTGATAGCTATTGATGCTTCATCAATATTTATTTCATAGGGAAATGGCTCCAGCCATGATACTGTAGGTGTCACAACTTGAATATATGTGTAGTCTGTATCCACTAAGAAACATATCTCATCATAGTGCTTCTCCACAAGTGTATTGGGAATTCTGGTCCTCAACCTCATTCTCTTTTTGAATTCCATAAAATAACTTCCCATAATACTATTGAAATTGTTACCTAATTTCTGAATACATACACTGATCTATAAAGTGATGGGTCTGTCCTTTTTCCAGACAATATTTCCTAGAGTAGGAAATGACTTCTATACATAGAAAAATATACACATTAACAAAGAGCCAACTTACCTGATGAGATTTTGGCTTTCCTAGTTAATAGTAAGTTCTCGGCTAGTTGTGTCAACTGCAGCTCGGAAAGGTCATAGGTGTGATTCTTTTTAACTATCTTCCATGCTTGGTTGACGGCTGTATAGGGAAAACTATCCAGTCAGCTCGACTGATAGAATTTGTGAGCAATCACTCTCACTCCAAAATTGACTTCCAATTCTGTAATTGTAGAGATAGTGATTCCTCTGTTGTTCCAAACAGCTCCAGTGTTAGCTCTGCTATCTCTTCTTTGCTTTGGTCTCTCATAGTTCATTTACCACTGATAACAAGATGCCTAGTAACTCGCTGGATAATATCTTTTGTGATCTTTAGTAGTCCATTGTCCAGCCACATATGCATATTATGAACTCAGCTTAGGACAACCCTAATCCATTCATCCTTGAATTCTGTCAAAAAATCTAGGGCACAAGTTAACCCTTTGTCGGCTAAATGTTTGAATTCATCTTTTAGAATTCCATTCTCACACAACTTGTCATAGGAATTTCTCAATTCGTTGTTGCCCACTTCGCCAATTTTAACCATGTAGCATTATCTAACATCTTGAATCATAAGTAGCTTTGGCGGGATCGATGATAGGGCTCTGTTCAAATCACTCATAATTGCGCTTTCTGGGATGGCATGAAAGTTTGGTGGTACGCATGCATCACCCCTTACTAGCTTAATTTGATTCAAATCCTCCTCCATTCCCTTGACTGGTGCAGAAGAACTTGCAACCATAATCTCTTGAAGTTAGGGTTCAAAAATGAAGAACAGAGTACCTCGGCAAGCAATCACTTCGCACTATTCAACTTTAGGGTTGCCGACAGCATGCTGACGAAATTATCAAAACAAACTTCACTAAGATCAAATCTGCAACTTATTCAATCTCTTTGTAAATGCTAAAAATCACAAGGTAAAAGTGAATAATAGACCGTTCATACATATATAGACTCGAAAGGTCAAGGTAGGTAAGCATTAAATATTTTGCCCGTTAGGTTAGTAGAAGCTAGCTGTCATTGGCCGACTAACACAAGTTGCATACCACTCAGCTTACCACACTTAGCTATCACAACTTACTCGGCCGACCAACTCGACACCTATAGTGCAGGAAACTCTTCTCGGCACTTGTCACAAACATGTCCTGGTACATCTTATCATATGCAAATATGGACTTTGGCACATTTAAATATTAGGAGATGATATAAGATTTAAAATTTGAATGCAGTTCCTTACATACATCTATAGTTTAGTTGGAGATGGTGCACGATCACCTGATCCATTGGATTGGGTGACCTCGGCTTTAGTGGATTCACTGTTGCTTGGCTCTATTTTCTTTACCCATGTCTGATTCATCTGTGCTCTTACTTCTTCAACAGTAGGAGCAGGAAGTCTTGTCCTACATTCTCTGTTAGTTTATCCTATCTTCAAACAACTAAAATAGACTAAGCTTCCATTCATCCAACTCTTAGATTTCCCTCTGACATGTGTCTTTAAGCAATCTTCATGTGCATGTCCATATTCTTCATAGTAATGAAAACTCTGTCTTGTATTATAATCCCAGTTGTAAGTGTTTCCTCTCTTAGATGCTTTTTTTTGTGTCTTGGATGTCCATTGTTGTTTAGCATTGGATCTACAGTCTTGTGCCTTATGACCATATTTTTGACACTTGTAACAATAACCATTAAATATTGGTTTGGGGGGTGCATCACTTGCTTCAACCCAACATTCATGTGCTTTATGTCCAAATTTCTTGCAATTAAAATAGTAAGCATTAAACCTAGGTTTAGGATTGGACTTGCCTTTCTTGCTTTGGTAAATGTTTTATGTATGACTTGGTTTTCCACAGTGGTGGCAAACAGGCTTGTTGTGCTTTTTCTGTGCATTCCTCCTTTCACCATTCTTAGATGATTCTCCTTTCTCAGCAAATGTCTTTGGTTCAGTGTGACCTAATCCAGAAGAATCCTTTGACCTTTGTGATGCTTCCATCAGATCCTCAAAGTGAGTCAAAGCTTCATTAGGTCTATTAAACCTTTCATTAAGTTCCTTCTTAGATCTTAGATCATCTTTCAATTGATTGTTCTCAGATCTCAGATTTATCATTTCCATATCTTTCCTACTAATCTCCTGATTTGCAAGCAGCAATTGATTTGCCATGTCAACCTGATTGATTGTCATCATCTGCACATCATGTGTCCTTTCATCAAGTCTGACAAATATCACTCTTTTGTCTTCTTCTGCCATAGTTTTGTCATCTTTTTCTTTCTTCTTTTGTTCCAATACTTCACATAGTCTCACTGTCTGCATTTCTTGTTCTCTTTTCAAGTTTCTAACTTCTTCACATAGTGCATTGTTCTTTTCCAGTAGATCTGCAATTTTTGCATCGCTCTTAGTAGAATCTTCATTCTAAAATAGATTTCCAGTGTCATCTTCCTGGTAATGAGTATCATTCATTTGTTTGGCCAAAACTTTCCTAGTTGTCAATGATTTCTTCAATTCTTGTCTTTCTATCTCAAGCTGATGTAATGCTAGTTGGATCTCAATCTTCTGATTCTCAATGACTTTTCCCAACTTGTAAACCTCCATCTCAAGATCTGTACTCACAAGCTAATTCAAAGCTTTTGTAGGTGAATTGTGCTCTAATACCAATTGTTGGAAGTACAAGAATGGGAAAGCAAGATACTGAGAGGGGGGGGGGCGAATTAGATCTTCTAACTAAACCATTTAAAACAAATTTATCCACATTCATACATATATGAATTTAACCTAACATCAGATAGCATCCATAACATCAAATATGTAACTCATAACACAAAATTTTTGGTAAACCCAAAAACCCAAATAGGTAAAACTGGGGTGGGGATGACACCCATAAAATCTTCACTACTGCAGCAATAAAGTGTGCTTGTTAGGGCTACAAAAGTTTGATTGCAATATGCAATCTACCTGGTTAAAGGCCCGTTCTGTTAAGAACTAAAGATCATTACAATCTACCTTGTTAAAGGATTTCAACTTACAGTAAAGTAAGCACTCGGCTAAGAGATTTGAAATAGTCTGCTAAAACCACTCTGTTAAGAGATTTAACCTGATAGACCTATTAGAATGTTCCAAGTAGTGATCCTTCGTTATGCACTCAAATGTTGATAACGGATCTTCTCTTTTCAATAACCTCTATGATCTCTTAATATGATATGTCTTTACTCTGCTTTTCACTTCTCTGTCATTCTGCTTGATCTGGGCTTCTTCTCAAAATAACTTGTTGTTCATCTCTTATGAACACACAACCCTTCTCTGTATATCTCTTGCTCTCACACACTCTTTATTAGGGTTAGAAGCCATCTTATTATATCTTTTCGGATCAGGTGGCAAGATCTAGATCAACGATCAAGATCTATTGTTTATACCTCCAGCATACTGATTTCCTGATTGGCTCCATGCCATGCATAGTATAAAACAATTAAATGCGAATTAACTCAGTAGAAAAATATTAAATGCGTACAAATGTCAGCTCAGATCTCATACAAGTTGGCCTAAACTGTTTACATCAAAGTTTGAATTAATCTTGACATGTATTCAAAAACTGTTATGCTTGGCACAACACATCTCTGACGCTCGGCACTTAATATTCTATTCAGCTCGGCATGATGTAACTCAGCAACCTAAATCTTGCTCGACCTTGAATGTTTAGCTCGACCACAATGATAACCAACTAAAACTGCCTAAGTAAATGACAAAGTGTGGGTCACTAATCATCAATAGAACTTAGGGATTAACACATTCTAGCAAAAAGTTCACATGCTTTGTGCTTCCACATTTTGCATAAATATCTACAAAAGTACTTCCACCTTCAATTATGCTAGACGAATTCCAACCATTGTATTTGAAAAAAAATCAACTTCTATTATGCTTTGATGGATGTCCATGCATGCCCATACCTTGTTCCAAGGCTTCCCTTTTCTCACAGATAGCTAGGATGTTGGAAAAGGTTATTGAATCATGCTTTACACCTACTTGCATTTTGTTGAGAGTTTCTAAAGCCTTTTCAAAAAATCTATTATATGCATATCCAAAAATCATTACAATCTAGGGATATTGGCTTTGGTAACATTATGAAAATATCCTAGGAAACATGCTCGAGAATAAGGCCAAGATACAATGAAGGAAATCTTTAGGTTGATTGTATTTCTTAATATCAATAAGGTCTAAACAGTGTAGAAAATACAATGGCTTCTAATGTGTTTTAATCAATCCATTAATGAGCTATGAGGTAGTATGCATTTCTTGATTGTGCCCCCTTCCATGGAATCTATGAGTAATGTTATGGTGTAATTTTCTAGCCTCAAAGACCTCTTTATTCCACTATTGCATACTTCTATATTGTGTTATATTAGTTACTGCACTTAAATGATATGCATATTGTGTAATAAGGGAGAAACTATGTGCAAGAATTCCTTCTATAATGATACTTATTTGTAGAACCAAACTTAAATACTCTACTTTTTAATATGTAAACCTTCATTTATGCTTTCACATCAATAACCTATTGGCTTATCCCTTGTACCTTCTTTTGGTGCAAGTACTAGTCAGATATCCACACTAATTATATCAATGTGAACCTCTAGACTTAGTGTTTGTATTGAGTATCAAATTTCCAGACTCTCTGGGTTTAAACAGCTGGTAGTTGAAGTTATTTCCAATTCTTGAGCTGGTTTGACAACAAACTGAAGTTAATGAAAGAAAACACCTAGGAAAGAAACATACTCGGCATAGAAAATAAAAGTAAACTAAGTTTGGAGAAAAGAAGTTTCTCTGTGCTGGGGGTGCTGATACTCGTCATGTGAATATCCTCTGCTACTACATGGCCCAGAGGTGGAAATGCATTTCTAATGAGGTTTTGCTTGTATGGACTAACTCTTCTGCATGCTACTGTCCAAGGACTTTCAGAAGATGGTGTCATACTTTTGCAAATAAAAGAGTCTCTACAAGATGGGCTTATAGATCACGTACTGCCAGACTGGACGAACACAACTTCTGATCTATGCAACTGGCAAGGTGTCAAGTGTACTACAATAAAAGGAGAAAGTAAGGTTATTTCAATTTCTCTGCCTGGCAAAAACCTTTCTGGCCAACTTTCTTCATTGACAGGGAAGCTTACCAACTTAGAGAAGCTTGATTTGTCAAGCAACAGATTACATGGAGACATTCCTTCGGAATTGGGTAACAGCACCCAGCTTAGCCGACTCAATCTTTCAAACAACTTCTTCAGCAGTGTCATCCTATCAACAATCTCCAATTGCAGTCTGCTTACCCTTCTTGACCTGAGCAATAATAATATATCTGGGACATTTCTTGCTGTGCTGGGTGAACTCTCAAGCTTGTCAGAGCTTTTGTTATATTCTAACAATCTGACTGGTGTTGTGCCAGCGTCTCTAGGTAGGCTTCAAAATCTCCAAGCTCTGAGAGCTGGGTGGAATGACTATACTTCCTCCTTACCACCTGAGCTTTGGAACTGCACTAATCTCAGATATCTCAGTTTTTCTTCCTCAAATTTGAAAGGTCTAATCTCACCTGAAGTGGGTAATTTGAGAAGACTTCGAGAGCTGCATCTCTTTGAGAATCAACTCAGTGGCATTACTCCCCGAACCATTGCAAATTGCACAGTGCTACAGGTACTTAATCTTTATTAAAACAACATACAAGGTCATATTCCAAGAGAGCTTGGTCTTCTTACTCAACTGCAAAGATTGTTGATCTTCGAGAATCTTCTCTCAGGTCATCTTCCTAGCGAATTGGGAAACATATCTGTGTTGTATCAGATAAGTGCGGCTTATAACCATCTCACTGGAGTTGTGCCCTCTGAATTTAGCCAATTGAAAAGGCTGTGTTTCCTAAGGTAGTCTCACAATAATCTCAGAGCCACGATTCTAGCATCTCTTGCCAATATTTCAAGCCTGGAAGTATTGGATCTGACAGAAAATCAATTCAATGGCAGCTTGCCAGAAGGAATTGGGTTTCTCCCAAATCTAAGTGAGTTATATGTTGGTGGAAACAGGTTAGAAGGTCGACTGCCACCAGCACTCGGCTCATTCAGCAAATTGGAGATCATGGTAGCCGATTCCAACAGATTAACCAGCCAGATTCCAAGTGGAATATGCATAGGTAAAGAGCTAAGGGTTCTTGTTTTATTAGATAATTTTCTGGAGGGAAATATTTCTGAGCTGTTGAGTAATTGTGTTTCTGTAGAAAGAGTTCGGCTTGAAAATAATCAATTGACTGGTATTATTCCTGCCTGTATTTTTAAGCTCTATAGCCTTTACTATCATGAGCTCTCCTTTAACAATATCAATGGAGAAATACCAGCCAAGATAGGTGAACTCGGGAACCTTACTAATCTCCTCCTTTGTGGAAACAAGTTAAGTGGTACTATTCCTCCTCAAATTGGATCACTCACAAAACTGGGTAGACTCAATTTGAGTGAGAATAATCTCATTGGAAATATTCCCTCTCAGATTGGAAGCCTCACTAATCTAGAAAATCTAGATCTCAGCCAGAATTCGCTTGATGGTTCTGTTCCTTCCGATCTTTGTAACAATCTGTCCTTCTTGTTATGTTTAAAATTGGGATCAAACAATCTGAGTGGAAACATTCCTCCTCTTGGGTATTGCTCAGAATTGATAGAATTGGATCTGTCTAGAAACAGATTTGTGGAGTCCATTCCGAGATAATTGGGAAAGCTGGTGCATCTGCAAAGCGGTTTGAATTTGAGTTGGAATAGGCTATCGGGATCTCTTCCACCGGATATAGGGAATTTGATAGTTTTAGAATCAATGGATGTTTCCCACAACCAGCTCTCTGGTAAGATTCCGGCATCTTTGTCAGGCATGAAGAATCTTTGCAAGTTCAATTTTTCATACAATCAGTTCACAGGGCAAATTCCCGGGTTAAAATCTTTACAAGTTCAATTTTTCATACAATCAGTTCACAGGGCAAATTCCTGGGTTAAAATCTTTCTCTAATGCTTCAGCAACAGCGTTTGATAGTAATCCGGGATTGTGCGGCCCACCGACTTACAATAGCTGCCCTCTTTTAAAAAGCAAAGCAACTACCAATAAGAAAAGTTTGGGAATAGGCAGTATAGTTGGCATTATTGTTGCAGGAATGGCTATCATTACCCTTCTCATTATAGCTTTTATATATTACCAGGGCATGGCTCAAGATAAAAAGGAACAGAAAGATGAGGATATCAACAATGTAGAGAGCTTAGATTTGGCAGGAGGTGACCATAGAATTACATATAAAGAAATGATGGAGGCCACTGAGGAATTGAGTGATAATTATCTGATTGGCTCTGGTTCATTTGGAAAAGTGTACAAGGCTATTTTGGGAAATAGTATGGTTGTGGCTGTGAAGGTTTTTAATTTAGTGGGGGATGGGAAAACTTTGAGTAGCAGTTTGATGCACGAGGTAGAAGCTCTCAAGTTTGTCCGCCATAGAAACATTGTGCATCTGCTTGGCTGGATGTCCGTTCCCAACACGAATTTGGAGGTTATGGTCTATGAATATATGGCCGAGGGTTCTTTGTGGGAAGCATTAAATTTAGCAGCAGTACCTGTCGCTAATTCAGTATCGGAGAAACTGAACTGGAAAACTTGTCACAATATAGTACTGGGAGTTGCACAAGGTCTCAAATACTTGCACCATGATTGCACACCTCCGATCATTCATGGTGACATTAAATCTGCTAACATTCTACTCAGCGATGAGTATATACCACACATTTCTGACTTTGGCCTTGCAAAAATGATGAGTTCAGATGGGCGATCCGGCATCTCCTCTGTGTTTGCTGGTTCTTTTGGTTATATGGCTCCAGGTAAACCTAAGTTTTACAATTACAAAAGGGTTTATAATTTCATTTTTTTTGTTTTTGGAAATGTTTTTTTCAAGTTTTTCGTTGAGTTTCATAATACCATTACATATAGATATCCGTATAATTTTTTGCATTTCTTCATTGTAGAACGCGGCTACGAAGTGAGGCCTTCAAAAAAGCAAGACGTCTACAGCTTTAGCGTTGTGTTGTTGGAACTCGTTACAGGAAAACCAGGCATGGGAGAAAAGGATGGAAGCCAAGAAGGCAAAGGGTTGGTTGAATGGGCTGCTCATATGAGAGAAAGAAACGGCGACATTGTTATGGGAATAGTGGATGTTGAGCTCAGAAGTGATTATGAAATGTGGAGCGATGAAATAGAGAAGGTGATTGACGTTGCATTTCTATGCACTCAAGCTTCCCCAAAACAGAGGACAACAATGCAACAAGTAGTGGACTTACTTTCTCCTCCATCTGCACTCCTAGCTGATTATGCACCATTATTCAATTGATAACTGAGTATATGTACCATTATTCAACCGATAATTGAGTATCATAATGTTGATAAATAGTCAATTGTTGGGAGAATTAGCTAATATATTAACCTCCTTTGTAAAGCTCAAGCAAAGCTTACCCAGATACCGCTCTGTGGTTTTCCAGACCCCTTCCAATCTGGATCTTCTTCTCTATGACTCTTATGCTACCAAATTACACATTTCTCCTCACCATTCTTTGTACTTGTTATTTATCTAAATGCCTTCTGATCAACTTTTTGTAGGTGATATTGGCTTGAATTACATGACTAAATATTTGACATATATTGATTTATCATAACATGAAGATACTCATTGAAAAAGATTAAATATTTCATAATCCCGATCCCATTTCGCAACCTTAGTTTTATTTACTCTTTGGCATTGTATAATCTAATTCATTTAACAATAAAATCACCCAAATGTTCTTCAACCAAAAAGCTCTTGGTGGGATATGCATGCTTGGTCATCTTGCATCCATGTGTAAATGTTGAGTTTGTGGTTGAATAGGTTTAATGTTAAAAGGATAAACATTAGATCTTTTACATGGTTTGCAATTTTTCAAAGGTGGTTTGAATGTCTCGGTGATGAGATAACATATGACAAAATTACTTAGTAACAAACAAATTAGAATTAATCCCATTTACTCGGATTAGTATCTTTGGATTAATCCCATTTACTCGGATGTTGGTGAGGGGAATGATCTATGTTATATCAGTTGGGAATGGTGATGTACCATCTCTTTGATCACTTGCAGCTTATATGTTTATGGTGTATTTTGTACTTTATCCCTCCTTATCCAACTATATTGAGTGAAATTGCTTATTGGGATATTCGTGTCTATATTGTTTCTGGACAAGGAGATGCAGTAGTTGTTTTATCACTCATTAATGTTTTGGATTACTTCTTTGACAAAGGGTATTCTGCCTATCCCCATTGCCATTGTCATGCAACTATTTGGCAGCTACAGGCTTGTCATATCATTAAGCATTAAGCATCAATTTTGTTCGAATTCTGAACCATTGCTAGTTTCGCCATTTCACCATGAATGGGTATGTGTAGTTTTTATTGCCTTACCTGCAAAATTCTTGGGTGAAGCTTCTCCCTTCCACTGCTTATTTGGTTTCAATGAAATACGCTGGTTTGTTTCCTCAATCAATGAGTTTAAATTTTCATACTTCACATTGGCATAATCTGATGAATTTGGTCTGCATAATAATTTGGTCTATTTATCAAAATAATGCTATTGATGTGATTCAATTTACTGTTCATGGAGATGTTTTGCATATACTACATATTAAACTTAGGCCATGATTTACTGTGATACCCTTGTCTATGGTCGTTGTTGATAATTGGGTCTGTGGTTTGTGTAATTATCTGGAAGCCCTTTATTGTGCGTGTGGGCTAATTGGGCTTAGGCTGACAGTTACAGTTTAGTGAGCTTGTTTTTGTGCTTTGGTGGTTAACTTGTAATAACTCCGTTTCCAATTCCTTCATGCATAATGAGGTCTCTAGCACCTATAATCATTATCATATTTTCTTACTCTGGGTTGGTGATCGCCTTTTTCTACTATATGGCTCTAGTTTCTTCACACATCTCTGGTGTGCTCATTGTTGCCTTCACAGTTTTCCATGGTTTTTAACTATTGCTTATTTTACATTTTCTGTTGGATAATTTGCGGTTCAATCATACCAAGGCTACTAATATTGATCTTGGCGGAATGAAGAGGATGTGTATATGCAGGGGGGGTCATTGTGTCAGACAAGGTTTCTTGTATGGACACGATGGATGATTCTAGGCTTTAGGGACGACAAACACTCTTCTTCCACTAAGGCATCGATATCCTCTTCTTTCCCCTCTTCTTCCCTATTCTTCCCCGGTTTGGATCAGGTGGAGTAGACTTGTTCGCTACTCTATCAATTTTTTTACGAGTTCTTATTGTAATTAGTCATTTGGATGATTTTCTTGGGTTGGGTTTGGTTCTTAATGGGTTTCTTGGGGTGGTTTTTTCTATTGTTGAAAGCGACAACATAATTGTGTTTGTCTCCACATTTTGCATTTGTCAGTTTTTTAAATTTATGAGCAAGACTGGAGGTTTTCTTTACATGGTTCTTTCCTACTGGTGCTTTTTGAACCAGGTTTGTTATATACTAAAAAAAAATAAAAAATTTAGTGGTACAAATTACCACTTTTACCAAAATAAACAAAACAAAAAAAAACAAATTAGAATTATGTACATTAGAAACAGTTTAATATCTCAAAATTTATAATTTCAGGATTTCTTTTCTATCACTTAAGATAATTTAAAGGACCATCCTTAATGATTTATTATAATCTTACAAAGAAAAAGATACCTCATCTTATCAATTGTTCCATTGTTACTATTGCCTAATCATATTTTTCATAAGTCATTTACCCAATGTTGAGATCCTCTAAACTTCAAATATACTTTATCTTAATGTTGGGAACCAATAGAAAACACATGAATATGAATTAATATAGTTGTAACAAAGAATGCAAATTTAATTATGTTTAGTATTTAATCCAAAGCATGATATTCCTCTCTGAACCTTTTCCTCTTGGTAGATCCATTAGACAAGGTTGTCCCCTGGCCCCTGCCCTGTTTGTCATTGCCTTTGATGCCTTATCCTACATCCTTAAAGATAATTCCCTCTCCCCTGCCATTCAAGGCATAACTCTCCCCAATAATGCTGATCTTATTAACTACCAATTTGCTAATGATACCTCTTTATTTTTTGAAGTCAATGAGGCTAACTTTGATGCACTTCAAACTAAGCTCAACGCCTTCTGTTCCATTTCCGGTTCCCGTATCTCTCAAACTAAATCTATTTGCCTCGACTGGTCTGATCAACCCCATGACTGGTTTAATAAATCTGGTTTCCTTTGGGGAGGGCCTCAAAAAATTATGTGTTACCTGGGTATCCCCTCTTCCATAGAACCCTCCCTCAAGGATATGTGGCTCTGGATTAAGGATAAGATCTTTAATAAGCTTAATAAGTGGCATAACAGATCCCTCTCCCTTGCTGGTAGAGTCCAGGTTTGTCAAAAAATTCTCTCCTATTACAATGTGTACTATTCCTCTGCTTGGATGTTTAACAACTATCAAGTTCTTGAGATTTAGAAGGCCATCAGAAACTTTCTTTGGTCTGATGGTAAAGGTAACAAGAAGCATCATGCTATCAAATCAGACTGGTGCCACACTGACAAGCTCCTTGGGGGATTGGGCCTAAAAGATCTTAAAACTTAAGGGACTGCCTTAGCCACCAAATGGATCTTTCACTCTCTAGAAGGTGATGAGCCTTGGAAGGTCCTTATTAGATGTAATATTGAAAGAGGGATCCCTAGAAAGGCTAGAACTTGGAAAAGCATCCCCTTTTGTGACATCATTGAGGGTGACTTTCCTATTCTTGTTCAAGGATCCTCAGTTTTTAAAACTATCTAGAAAGCTTTAGAACATGTTAAGAAATTCATTCCTAATAGAGCCTTCTTTGATCAAAATCTCCTCTACAGTGAACGATCCATTTGGTGGAATCTGCATCTTGCTGGAAATCCTCTTGCCCTCTCCCAAGGATGCTCTGCCAAGTATTAGAATAATCTGGGAATTTCTCAACTCATCTCTCTATTTGAGGATGATAGGCTTATTAGCTGGGAGGATATAAGCTCTAAGTACAATATTCCTCCTCAAAAGAAAACTTATAACATGATTTTCAAAGCTAGCAAAGATCTGCCTAAGAATTGTCATGTTGATTCTCATAGATTTCTGAAAATGAAATGGCCGGATGGTACCATTGTGGAAAAGTTAAAAGCTAAAAACATTTACAAAATTATTGTTGCTAAAAATGATATTACTGGTCATATTAACAGACTCTCGTACTCTAACCTTGATGATAATTTATGGAAAAAGCATCTTGATAGACTTTGGAAGGCTCCTATTGAGCCTAAAATTAAATGTTTCAAATGGCTACTGCTTCTTGATAGATTGCCTGTTAGAAAAGATCATAATAGTGATGTTGTTTGCAGATTTTGTGGTCGTCTGGAAACTAGTAGGCATATCTTCTTTGATTTCTCTTTTGCCAAAAGTATCTGGCGTATGTTTGGTATTAATTATCCTATGTTTATTAATATCTTTGAAATTGTCACTGGTCATATTAATGGTGTTAAAAATGATATGAATATTTTCTGGAACATGTTATCTTCTAACATCCTTTGGCAGATTTGGAAATGCAGAAATAAAGAAAGGTATCAAAACTCCCCCAGATCCCTTACTGAATTTTTTCGAGAACTCACATATTTAAAAAATTTCCTCGTAGGTGAACGTGAACATGACTCTGGATAATAAGAAACTTAGAAGATTTCTTCAAGCTGGCCACACTACCATGTTTGTGTCTGAGCTTAAGGATGGTTATGACTGGAGAACCCACATTGACAACTTTGCCAACTTTGAAGCAACGCTGAAAAAACTCACCAAGGAAGTCAACCATAGCAAGAATGCTACAGATCAACAAATCTCCATGCTGTCTCAAATTCAGGACAAGAAAAACATTGTTTGAATAGGAGGCCCCAGGGGCTGGACCTCCTGGATTGATGATAACAATGATATACTATCTTAATCTGTTCTTTTTTTATGCTCTGTAACTAATTCTCATACTCTTTGTGAACTTGTATGGCTGAGGTTGGGCCTCTCCCATTATACTCTTAATGTTTTTTTATTTTTGATATCCTTATAGTTAATTAAAAAAAAGCATGATATTAAATATATGTACTCCTAAAAATTAGTTTATAAATTATAAATGTCATTTTAATTGTAAAATGTAAAAAGGAAATAATAAAATGAATTAAAAATAACTAAAAAATAGTAAGAAAATCAAAATATTGCAAAATAAGATCCTAACAAGGTAAAATTTAGAACAAGAATTATTTTGGAGAGCTACAACTAATTGATTATTCCAAAGGAAAATCTTAAATTTTAACTTCAGAATTGAAAGAAAAAATAAAAGACATTTGATGCATTGAAAATAATAGTTCAAATTCAATTTGAATTAATTGAAATTTAGAATAAAATTGTCACTTTTTCATATACAAATCAATAAAAATTCACATGAATATCTATTATGAGTTTTATGAAGAATATAAATATTAATTTATGAAACATTTTATTTACTAGATTTTTGTGTGTATGTGTTTGATATTAAGTTTTGCTAAACATCATTAAGTTGAGATTCAGAGTTGGTGTTGGTGTTGGAGAGAAAAACATATACTATGAATCCTACTCCCAAACTTGCCTTCATTACCATAAAGATGGGTATATCTTGTATTCATTCAAAAATATGAAAGACAAATACCATATTTGATAGAACATATGCCTTATCTTTATAAGACAAAACAGATTCACAATATTGTTAAAGATTAGTCTATATTATGACAAAATACATTGCAATTGTGGATCCCACCTCGGACATTTTGGAGTTTGTCTTAAAGGATGAGAATTAGAGGATATGACGAAGTGTACTTTGGTAAAGCATAGTTCTTTTTAAATAGAGCAAGACTTCTATCTGGAAGTGTCCAACCATCCTGAATCAACACTTGAGCTGGGCCATCTAGACATCGTCCGCGAGATCTTCCAACCCAATGCTGTAAAAAAGAGAGAGCAAGAAACTCATAAAAGTTAGGTTTATACTCGTTTACATAGTTCTTTGGTAAGTTTGGAATTAAACTTCTATGACTTTTGTTTTGGTTGTTCCTTTGATATATGTTTTAAATGAATTTTTTTGGTTTAAAATCTCATTTCTTTTTTGGCTCTAGTTTCATGCTATACAATGTTTTTAGATCCTTCAGTACCCTCTTTCACTTCATAATTCTAATAAAATTGTTTAGATATTAAAAAATAGTATAGCTATCCCAAGATATTTTTTTAATATTCAAAAAGAAAATTAAAATCATATAATCAATTTATAGATTTTAATTTTTTTTTTTAACAGATAATAGGTTGTAGCTGAAATTTTATTAATTATTAGAATAAAAGAGTTACAAAAGTCCTGGTTAAAAATGAGCATACCAACAGGAAAGAACTAAGAAGAAAACCTTCGGTTGTATCCCATTATAAAACCTAGCTCTTCTAATAATGTTTACATCAAAGTGGAAGATTACCCAACCAGATAATTATAATAGTCATGATACAACATAGGTCATCCGACCAGGTAATTACAAAGTCATATTACATCAAAAGATTCTATTCCATCTCTTCAACCTTCTGACTGATCTTTTCATAATCCCGAATTGAAGGAGTCTTCAATTTATTCACTATATGTTTCTCTCCTTCCCATAGATGTTGTCTAGATTGCTGATACATCAACATAAATCACTACCTCAAGTGCCTACAAATAACTAATAACACCATCCAATATATCTTGAAACACTTTTTAGTATTCATTGTTAAATGCTAGAAAGAGATGTCTAGTCTTATCTTATTGGACTCTTTATTCTAACATAGTATCCACAATTTCTCTAGCCTTTCTAAAGACCCCAATCAACACCATAGATGCCATGGAACTCATAAATATCAAAGATCAAAAAGACCTAAATCCTCAATTCCTATAATTCAGTAATAGACCATCAGCTCTCTCTCTCTCTCTCTCTCTCTCTCTCTCTCTCTCTCTCTCTCTCTCTCTATAATAAAGTACTGTATAAAGGGTAACCATAATGTAATGCCCCACCAGGGAACCCATGAGAACAAACTTAAATATGCCACTAATTTAATAGGATAATTTTTATAAAAATGTTTACAAACAATAGTGATAACAATGCACAAGCAACATAATCGCCAAGGAGAAAGGGATTGACCCTGAAGACATTGAGGGGGATGTGGGTGGTCATAAAGTTTCTATATTGGTCAACTATGCGAGCTTAGAAGATCATGATGTTCCCATTTCTCCAAAGCTTGAGGTGGTCAGGGAGGTGTAGTCGGTGAGGAATGAGGATGATACCCGTGGTCTAGACATTTCTGAGAAGGGTAATGTCCCTTCGAGTTCTAGGAATATTGATTTTTCTAGAATGGTTGACATCTAGGAACGAAATATGCAAATCCTTCAAGATGACATGGATGACAAAATTGACCCCCCTTTTGGAGTTCTCCAAACTATGAAGGGAATGTCGATGTACTCATTTTTCCTTATCAAATGGGTCTTTAAGGAAATAAAAAGCCTCCATCTCATCTTTCATTCCCTCTCTACTAGAGTGGATCTTATTCAAGGAAAACTAGATTCTGGGTTGGCTGGGATTGATGGAAATAAGGACAAGGAGGAAGAGAATAATATGAAGAATCTGTGGGATAGATTTGACATCTTGGAGAACAATATGAAGAAGAAAATGCAAGATAATAACATTTTCATGGGTTCTACTATGGAGTTCTTTAACTCCATCAAATCAGAGTTGGATGTTGGTTCTCTAATTGTGAATATTGAGGATGGAAAAGAGGATAAGGAGGATGCAGGTCCGGGCAAGTGTACGCGTTCTACCTAAAAGAAGAAAATCCAAGAAAGGATATTGGAACTCTCAGACTTCAATGCTCCTATCAAGAAGGTGTCTGAGGCTAAGAAGGAAGTGGAAGGCACTCTTCTGGAGTTTTCCTAGGTCCTACTATTCCCCTACTTTTTTGCTAGATCATTTTTTGGTTTTCGCTTGCTGGGTGGTTTAGCTGGTTTCTGGTTTTTGTCTCTGGTTTTTTGTGTTGATCCTGGGTTTGACAGGTTAGGCTTCAGTCTTGTTTCAGTTTAGTGGTTTTAACTCCTATCTCTTTTTTGTAATGGTTTTAAGGGGTTTCGGGTCCCCATAAAACCTATTTTTACTATCAATAAAAAACAACACAGAAGCAACATAATGAGACGAATGACATCCACATAAATACAACTCAACAAAGGTTAAAAATCTTGAGGGTTCCTTGACATAGAATTACATAAGCAAAATAATCTACGAGAACAACTATAAATAAGTAACATAAATGATATATCAACTGAATCCAATTATATACATCTCATATAATAAGACTACATATACAGCTGATACCCAAGGTATACATACATGAATCAACATCCACTGCACAAGCAGGGTATGCAATAATACATAACAATACAACATATCCTCTGAAAGGATGTTAAAAAATATCCACATATGGTACAAATATACAACTCATGAAACTAATCAGGTCTCCAAAAGAATAAGAAGATAGAAGAAGAACTCCAACAAGGATCATCCAAGCATGAAGAAGAACGTCGAATCTCAATGGTTATAAGAATCACTAGCACCCAACCTCGTGGAACCAAAGGTCCACTCTGACTGTGCTGAGGAGATAATAACAGGCCCACTCACATGGGTGTACAACAAGAATGCAAACATCAAAGGTATACAAAACTATAAAGATATGAATAGGAAGATCCTAGAAGCTCTTTGAATCAAAAGAAGGAAATCTAAAAAATACTAGAGGTAACCGACACATGTAGGATAACCTAAGCTATATATAGGAAGATGTCATCATGTACGCCTAACCCTTGAGTTTTGTCCTAGTGATTTCTCTGGATTCCGACACTCAAGTGACCATACACGGTATCAATGACCTCTCAAACAGAAAAAGTCACTAACCATTCTAGACACACACCCCTCAAGGTGGCAAGTATCATCTCATCCTCCATCTTAGCCTATAATAGCGCTCAAGCATGGGTGAGGAATCATATCTTATTAGATTATACTAAAACCCCCTAATAATTTATTATGTTATCACTTGTTACGAATATTTACAATAAATTATCTTAGTAGCCACTTGTGAGCTCTGACACTTATTGCAAGCCACCCCCTACTACACAACTAGGTAACCTACACTAGGTTCACAAAAGAACATCACAAAGATATAACATAAACCTCATTATTGATTCCTGTCCATACAGGAATACACTGGTTCTCAATTAACCATAAAACAATTCAAAATACTCTCACAAGATCACAAAGGACAAATTTACACAAACTAGGTTGGGTAAAAAGATTGAGACCAAAATTGAAACCAACATGAACATGCACTGAAGCACATAAAACACCAAAGAGACAGTAACCCCAAAACCTTTGGTTTTCACCCTAAGAGTCATCTGATCCCAACAGAAACCCAACATATTGCAGTTTCCTAAAAGAGAGACACACAATCTAAATAAGATTCATTCACTCAGAAAACACATCATGGCATAATAAATTTGATTCCAGAAAGTCTTAATAAAATTCAGTGATAAACTCATTTATAGTTAGCACTATGCAAATTAGTTTATCTAATAAAATTACTAATAACACTATAATTAAATTTTCCAAAAGAAAATGCACATTAAGCCTCTATAGATTAATTCATAAAATCTATTATTCATAAATTAATCTATTTAATAATTACTAAAAACCAAATATAACTACAAGTAAAAGTTATTGAAAACTTCTATATAATTTAATTTAATTTTTTTTAAAAAATTTAAATAGAATTTTTTTGAAAATAAAATACCCACTACATGCGAATTTTAAATTTTTATTTTTATTTTGAAAATATAATTTCTAAAAATAGAATACCACTCCATGCAAATTCAAAAAAGTTTTTTTTTTTTTTAAAATTTTATTTTTAAATAGAATTTCTAAAGAAACATAATTTCTAAAAATTAGATTACTATTGCATGCAAATTCCAACAAGAATTATTTTAATACAAATAAATAATCCTTCTTAAATAACATGCAAATAAATATATCTTATAAATACTTATTCTTTAAAAAATCTTATTTAATTAATTTTCATAATAAAAAAAAGAGCATGCATTTATCCTCATTTTATATTTTACTATACAATTGTAGATCTACATGCAATACTATTAAATTACTTAAATAATAAATATGCAATTTGATGTAACGAAGGAAAACATTCTAAATTTAATATTAATTCATTTTTAAGAGAATTTTTAAACATGCAATCAACTCTATTCTTTTGTTTCCGTGCAAATCTGGACCTGATTTTTGGACAAGAACCTGGTAAGGGTGCAATTTTCTTTCCAAGGTAAGGGATTTATAGATCTGAGGGTTTTAAGCCAATTTTTACAACAATAAAATTTTTTTCTCAAAGAAGACTTTTTCACAGATTTAAAACCCTAAAGCCAATATTGAAAACTAAATCATTCCAATTGAAAACCCTAATGCCCATTTTGCATCCAATACAATAAAATGAAACTCTTATGCCCAATAACACAGACCTGGCATGCAAACATGAAGGAAACCACAAAATTGATCCAATAGCACATTTTCTCAAATTTAAGCAATCAAATCACATGATAATAAACAAGGAAGATTCAAACAAAGGATCCTAGCATTTTAGATGCATAGAAGATGGGGATCTGAAATCTAGAATTAACAAGATCAAGATCCTACCTTAATAACTGATGAGAAGAAATAAATCAAAATCCAAACAATGAAGAATCCAAAAATGTTCCTAAGCTCTCCAAAAATCTCCAATCACCTGGTAACTCCTTCTCCTTGATTGAACAACCTCCAAAATGGCTTTCAATCCAAAGATATAGAGAACCAAACAATTAGATTTTCAAAAAGTAAACCCTAAAGGGAATATTAATTATCTAATTAAAACTAAAAGAAATTCTTTATTTTTAATTTCACTTAAAACATGCACATCTCAACTTTATAATATAAAAATAAAGTCATAGTTGAAAGTGCATGAGAATATTTCTATTTAAATATATTAATTAAGCATGCAACTTAAAGTAATACTCAATAAATCAATTTTGCACAATTAATTGTACAATAATTGAATTTTATATTTATTAAATCTCAATTATTTAAATCAAGACTTAATAATTAAATCAATTAATCAAATATAGGCATTTAATTAATATTTAATTATTAAATAGCCATATATTTCATATATAAATGTTTTAACCTTATTGAAGGTGCAATTATTAACATTAATATTTACCATAATTATTTATTAAATAAATCAAGCCCAAAGCATCATTAAATCAACTGAAAACCATCTAAATAGTAAAACCAACTGGAACAGAAAAATAATTGAAATAAACACCCAAGCACACATAGAAAGGCTCACGAATCCACGTCAATTGACAAATTCAGACAAGATAGTCAGTCAGATTCTTGTCCATTTTTAGGACAAAATAAGGGTTTAGGGTATGTATTTAGACCTGAATATTATCTCCCCTCTCTTACCATTGAGATATTATGATAGGGCATGCTCATTCCTACCGATTCAGGGAAGACGTAGCCCGATACCTGCAAACCTGTCATCACAAAGATGAACATATGCATACATATAATATAGCAAACAATGGTTTAGACTAGTTTATCATGTGGATCTCGCCAAAGCAAGTAACTATGACTTTGTCCCATACCATGCCAAACATAGAAAACAATAATGTAAAACATCACAACGATCCATGTGCATATAGATATAGGGTCATATTGTTATAAAACCATAATCAAAATGACATCATAACATATACATAACCAACATGAAATAATCATAAATTATATGTAAAGCTGATATAATACAACTAAACAATGGATCAATAGCATAATAAAAAGTAATACATGAATATCCTTAAAATCAACTGAAATAATGAACACATACATACAAAGGTCTAAAAGAGTTCAAAAACTGAAATAGAAAGGTAGACTAAGGGGTCGGTATTACATCCTCCTCCCCTAAAACTAGGCTTACTCTCGGAAGCCGATAACTAAACAAGTAAAGAATCAAAAAGGATTCGCACCGTAGTGCCACAACCCCTATTAATAAGGATCAAACAAGAAGATACACCCAACTCATAATCACCAAAAGAATATACCAATCATAATAATCACTCATTTACACTTCAAGAAAGAACTAATGCAAGTAAACTTAACTATCTTTTAAGATATGCATAACGAATCACGAAGAGTAATATAACTCAGATTTAAGCATAAACCAAAAATCACCTTGATCATTTATTCATCATCTAATATTTATTAAATAAGTCTATATCTTTAATGCTTTCAAAAAAAATTATGAAATACATACATACCAATGCTTAATATAGAAGTCACATATCTATGTTTATATCGAATAGAAATTTGAACAATTCATGCAACCCTACTTAATGCAACACTCATGCAAACATATAAATTATATGTAATGCATTTTATTTCCACATACAATTATAGTGCAATCTCCATGATGTCCTCCCTTATATATACTATCAGGGGTCCACAATGAACATGATAGAAACAATACTTATCATGAAACATGGTCAACAATAACAAACATTCAGAATAGCTACCTTAAAATTCAAAGGAAAATCCAAGTGTAAGAAATTCCAACATTCAAAATTAAATCATAAAAGTGCACAATTCCAACAATAAATCAAATGTGACTAATGCCACAATCTAGACAATGAAAACAGATTTGGGTGACAAGTTGAGTTATAAGAAAATTCAAAATAAGTTAATGTTGACCACATACAACACAACAAGATATCAATCAACCAAGATGAATAATCAATATAAAAACACAGGAAAAAAAAAGGGAATTCTGAGATAGTCCAGAGTCAGTAGAGTCTATCAGACATATAAGAGAAGTATCAGATGCCTAGACGACCTACTAATAAACAAAAATGGCCTACACAAAATGCTAAAACATCTATCTTAGTCCATAATCTTGATTTTCTTTCCCTTTTTGTTTTCCTACCCCCCTATATCATTGGAACCACTTTGACATTGAGAAAGATTCTTCACATGATAGCTCTGACCCCCTTTTCTTATCTTCCTTTCCTTGTTCTTGCCTCATTTGCTGCTGGTCCCTTTCTTAGGCTCCTCCTTGTCAACATCCTCGTTCATAAATGAGGCATTAGGAATATCTACAACCTCAACATTAATATTGATCTCCTCTTCAGCTAAATACTTGTCAAACCAATGTGGAACTTTTGGCCTTTTAATGTGATATTTCACAAAAGGAAATTGAGGTTGTGAGATCTAATAGGTTTCCTGGCTTCAAACTCGTCCCCATCTTCTATATCTCAGTATCGGGTATTTTTGGATTCGCTTTCTTTCCACATAATTCTTCCATAATACCTCCGCTTAGGGATAGTTGGGTATGCATAAATGCTCACTAAACACTATTTAAATCTACTAGAACGTGTCCTTTGAAGATAATCTTACATATATTTTTCACAATATCCCTGTCTCTTTCAAAAACCATGGCTATCGCTAAAAACATGGATGTTATATATGAGTTAGCATGGATGTTATATTAGAGTCATCTCTAGTATGATCATCATTTAGAATATATTTATCCCCAAAGATTTGCATTATTGCTCTAAAAACTAGGTCATGGGGGAATTTAATAATGCCTTGCAGACATTCCTCAGTTATAATCTCTGAGTGAGCCATTTCCCTTTTCTTGCAAGACAACTTTATTGGGGTATACATGGCCACTTTTAGTGTGTAATGCTGAGAAATGAAAGGATTTATTAGGAGAATGGGCTGATCTCTAGATAAATCCAGTGAGGAAATTCATCATTAAAATAGGTAGCTCGAGCATCATGGGAGATTTCTTTGCATTTATTAAAGCTTAAGTTGTCACCTCCCATTTTAATTACCATAAATAAGCCAACTGCGTAATGATGTGCTAGAAACATAGGATGAGAAGGGTTCACATGCTGACAAGATCAAAGTGATGTTAAGAGAGATTACTACTAAGTGTATGTATGACTAAACAAGTATGCACAATTGATATAAAAACATAAAATATGTGCATAAATTGAATATATTCATTTAATATCGAGTGATCTTTGCTAAGATATCACCTAAGTGATCTGTAATTCGAATGCCAATGGCATTGAATGATATTTTCTAATCAATCCAACCTAGAAAATTTCATAATGATATGAAAAGCTATGAAGTTGTCACTGGTCTCAGCTAGTGATCATTCTTAATTATGATTACCCATGTATAAATGTGTAGTGAAAAATGGAAGATAAAAAAAAATATCAATATATATATATATATATATATATATATATATATATATATATATATATATATACAGTTCTGATATTTGTCTATATATTCATTTGGTCCTTCCTTCAGGTACAAACACAATGGATGGTTTGAACTTAATTGGTAAAGGTGACATTTCTTAATTAAGCTTTGATGAGATTTGTGATATTTATAAGAACTATTCAAGGTCTCAATTTTCAATAAGAGGCCATTCTAGTAAGTTCTTCTCTTCAGGAGCATCAAGTATTACAAAATTTTGAAATAGGTAATCTACTTGAAGACTTTAAAACTGATTTGTTGAATCACTTGGGGAAACAAATAGACACATTGTATACTCCTAGGAAACATGAGGTACCAGAGAAGATATTCATTGTATATTGTCCTACGTGCCGTAAAAAGCATAGTTAGGAGGATTGCCCATACAATAGAACAAATATTTCATTCCTAGAAGAGGTTAGTAAAATCTCAATCTTAAGACCTCTTCCTAAAGGAATATCTAGTATGGAATATGCTAAGGAACATGTCTATTTTATGGCCATGGGACATCCTTTTTCCACAATGAGCCATGCAACCAAGTTTTCCCACTGAATATTTCATTCAACCAACTCAAACCTTCCCAAATCAAACTGCATGGTATGGAGGTTGGCAACAACCTTCACCTTACCCTCAATGGACACACCAACAAAAATAATACACTACATAGCCATGACAACAGGCATGGAGGCCACAACCACCACAACCTTCATCATATCCACAACCATATCCATCAAAGGCTCCATTTATACCTCCACCTTTAATTAGTCCTTACCAACAACGCCAAAAATTTCTTCCACTCATACCACCATCTTCTAGTCCACCACTCAACCTCCCACATCCACCAAATCCCATATCAATGCCAACACAACTGAATCCCAATCCTAGCAATAAGGAAACACACCCTGTGCACAATAATGAGGTGGTGCATTACCATACTTATCCAATAAATGCAGTGGAACTCAAAGGAGTACAATTAAGGTTAGGAAAGGCCCTCTAAGGCCCTACTATCACAAAAGTAAATGAAGAAATTGAGGAGGATCCTGAAAAGAACCCCCATTCCTAACCATTTTCTTTCAAAACCTGTGCAAAAGGAAACTAGACAAACTAAATTTGACCTTATGAATGAACTTCATAATGTTATTCTTAAGATTCCTTTGTTCCAGGCCATAAATGATATTCCAGTATACAATTAGACCATTTGAAAGTTATGTATACATATGTAATAGAATAAGGAAGATCCAAATACCATATAGATTATTAGAGAGATGGCAGATCTCATGATTGGAAAATTAACCATTTCCAAATATTCAGAACCAGGAAGTTAGGTCATCCAGGTAATTATTGGTAAGGTTACTATTCCCAACACACTTGTAGATTTAGGTGATGCGATTAATGTAATGACAAATGAGATAAAGGAAAAATTGTCACTTGAAGGACTTAGACCTACACCCGCGGTCCTTTAGATGGAACACCATTCATTGGTCAAGCTTGAGGAAGTTATTGATGATGTCATACTTTATATTGATGCATGGGATTATCCAACTGATTTTATGATCTTGCAGCCTAAAGTTAAGTTGGGGGGATGCCCTTTAATCTTTGGATGCCCTTGGTTAGCTACCCCCAATGCTTTTATCAGTTGTCGATCAGGTAACATGGTTAATTATAATGAGGAGAAGACTAAACAATTAACATTATATCCACCAGCACAACCCTTGTTAGAGACAAGACCCAATCTAGATTGATAGTAACTTAGAAGATTCATTTCCAATTTTGACAATTTATCAAGCAGAGGATCTTGAAGAGCCTACTAAAGATGATATTCTTGTGAATTTCCTTTAAAATAGGTATGAGTCAAATGTCATTCTGGAAAATTTGGACCTTCTTGCAAGTCCATCCACACATTTGACACACATATTTATCTCTTGGAAACCCAAATAGGGAAAAAACCATGGTAGGAATTAGTACCTACTAAATGATGTACTCTTCTAAAGTATGCCCTATGAGGAGCTTAACCTTGTTAGGGGTTTACAAAAACACTATTAGGTGATACCTGATTAAGGGATTTTCTTTAGGCTTGTTAGAACTATTAAGAGTAGCCTTGTTAGAGGACTTTAAACACTTTTCAAAGTGTCACCTTGTTACAGGATTTACAACAACGATATTTTAGGATCTACCCTATTAAGGGATGTAACCTGCTGCAACTATTAGGGAACAACATAAATAATGATATGTGAAATAACACTACCTCTACTTGATCAGATCCACTAAAGCACACCATTTCTTATTAACAAACTTAAATCTTCTCTGGCTTGATCACAACTCACACTTTTGCACCGTACTTGTCTAACACACAATCAACACATATAATCCTCAAATTTATCCAATATATACTAAACTTTTAAGTCCACCACCTTGATCAAACCCTAAAATCAAATTTCAAACATCCTGCTCAAATCCAATGCGCTACATAACAAAATTAAATACACAAACCATATTTCCAAGACCTCATCGACCAATACAATGATTTACATAAAATGTTGTGTCAAGGAGTCAAACATGTTTTGACCAAACACAAGCTTCCTAAACAATCTTCTCCACACACTAACATCGAACAATGTGATACCAGATCATCACCTACAATCATGAAAACATGTCACCAGATTAAGACTGACTTAACCGATTCCATCACAACCTCAACACCGATCATCAATAAAAGATTTATCAATTTTCGCTCAAGAACACAAACACTGTGATTTGTTAACAACTCTATCTCTACTCACTGATCATCTAACCTTCACACTAGTCACTAAAATTAGTTGCGGTTGAAACTGTATTATCTAAACACTGTTGACCACCATATCCTATGACTACATCAAAAGATATAACAAATATTTGACAATACATTCAAATCATCTGTCACTTGTCATTAACTATTCAAACAACTACACTGTTATACTTCAACTGATCATAACTTCCTCATAAGACCACTTCAACAGTAGTGATCATGAATTATAATTATAGAGACACACCTAAGTCTCCCATCAAGATAGAAACCACAGAAACTCACTACAACTTCATCATTCATCACAACTATGCTTGGTAACATACTAAGAACACAAAGTCAATAGTTGACATCAATGACAACAAAATATCTGATCATCCTATAATCAAATCTACATGATGACATCTCCAAAAATTACTTACCATCACTACATTAGATATGCCAACACTTGGTACACAAAATCAACATGTTTCTTAGGAAGAAAATTCTAGATTGAAGACTTGAATTATAAAATGTAGTTTGTTGGGTCATCAAGTCTATTTTTTTAATGCAATTATTATTTTGTCTGGTCTATTCACCATGAGTTTTTCCTCTTATTATGTTGTTGTTGGGGGGTCTTTGGTTGTCCTCCATTTACCATTTTGTTTTTAGGCATTCATGTTTATGATAGGATTACAATAAATGCTATTCTATTTTTTAATCTATCTAATAATAAATGTTAAAATTTAAAAGTAATTGATTAATTTTATTGAAATGATTATCTATAAGATATGGACAATAATTTGTTTCATTTAATTTTTATAAAAATTTATACAAAAATAAAAATTAGATAATATAGATAAAATAAAATTAATTTGATCTCTCTCTCTCTCTCTCTCTCTCTCTCTCTCTCTCTCTCTCTCTCTCTCNTATCTCTCTCTCTCTCTCTCTCTCTCTCTCTCTCTCTCTCTCTCTCTCTCTCTCTCTCTCTCTCTCTCTCTCTCTCTCTCTCTCTCACACACACACACACACACACACACACACATGCAAATTTTTGACTTAATGTCCCTCCCATTCAATTTCTTCAATTCATACTTCTTTATGCAATCTTGGCTTTATGTTTGTGGATTGTATTGATTGTAAGATCCTACTTTTGATACAAGTTGGGATATATGATTTGGAATGCTCATCTTATGCTCTACTTTGTTTGATGTTCTATGTGTATCTGGCTAGTGTTGTGATGGATTTTTCCTTGGTGGTATGATTATGTTGAATTCATATAAATAGTTTCTTTCTCCTTGTTTAGGTTGTGAAAACTATTTCCTGACTAAATCAGATATTTGACTCTTTGGAGTTTTATTGTGGTTCTAAAATTGAGATGTGAACATAATTGCTGAATGGATTAATGGTTAGTATAGTTAATTGTAATTAATGAATAATTTTTCATGTTACATGGATTTGATGAGATTTCATGGTACAAACAATGTTACAATTCAGGAATATTGATGTGTTCAGTTTTGGAAAGGTATAATATTGATGATCCATGTTTATGATGGTTATATTGATATGGTTAGAATCGTTACTTATGTTATCTTTATGTTTATGTTGATGATGATCATATTCATGCATATGATGTATGATGGTTATTTACTTGATTATGATTTAGTGATGTACTAAACCATATATCTTCACATGCTTTGATTACAACTTTACTCATGTTACTATTTGATGTGCTTGTGTGATGAGGAATGAAGTCATATTTACTCACTTGTGAGATCTACACTATATCTTGATACTCTTTATTGCCAATTATTATGATATGTATTTATATGCACATGCTCATCTTCATATTGTAGGTTTGTTGGTACCATGCATCAACTTCACTTGAATTAGCAAGTCCTGAGCTTGCCTTTATATATGTCTTGATGGTGGAAGAGGGGAAGTAGCTTAAGGAAGAAATCTAAATTGAGCCTAAGCCATTTTCCCTATGTAAGGACAATTATCTTATTATCCTACCCTATTAGATTTATCAAGATGACAAGAATCTAATCACCTTGGTTTGAGTATGTATTTTTGGCTTAATCATTTTGTCGATTTTATCTTGCCTGATGGACACACACACACATGCATATATTTTAGTACATACTGATGCATTTAGATATTAATACTAAATTATAACTTAAGTACTATTATGTGTATTAAATCTTTATGATGGTAATAATAATACGATAATAAACATATATAATATCATAATTATTTATATAAAATAGTTAGTATTTATATGGAGGTTATTAATAAGGATAATTATATCCTTACATGTAAATAAATATTTGTAATATCCAAGGTTGAGTCAGTGTATTAGGTATGGTAGAGTGAGATTAATTCTAAGTGGTTTGGAACATGTTTCTTTCTTGAAGTATGTAGAAAATTAGAAATACCTACCCAAGATTGAGTTTGCGACGGTACCTTCAAAGCTTTAGTTGATGCTCAATTTTTATTTTATACTTGTACTCCAAATTAAGTACAAATTTTATAGCAATCTCTGTTGTTTGATCCTAAAACAAAAAATCATTGCAAAAAATAAATAGTAGCATAAGAGAAAAGAAAATCAGAGAAAGGAGCACAATGACTATGGAGGCAATGACTATGGAGGTAAAGACTATGGAGGAAGAAACCAGTGGAGAAACTAGGAAGATAGAGGCAGAGTCGAGGTGGAATCAAAATTAGGAATGCACTCTAGGTAAAAGATTCAAAATGGGTTTGATTGAAAGCAGACAGGATACAGAAGTTTGGTTGGTTTCCAGAGAGATGAGGAATCTCAAGGAAGACCATTCACTAGATTCTAATGACCTGTCAATCTCCAAGTCCAAAATGAATCTTGGAAGCATAGATTCAATAAGCATGTGGAATGGAGGCCGCCACAACAAGATCTTTCCAGAAACTCAAATAGCAGAAGGAATGGTGGGAAAAGGGAGAACAAAGGTATTCCTTATTGGCAGCGGAATGGATTTGTGCAGTAACCACACAATTTCAGCTTCAAATAGATTGAAGACAAGTTTTGGCACCCTAAGGACTTAGAGAAAGTTTGTCCCAAGGATTATACAACTCCATCAGCTCAACCCGAAAATAACAAGGTAGATAGCACTATCACTGTTAGAGCTTCCTAATTATTGATTAATAATAATAAATGGGAAGAATCTGTGAATAGATTAAAAGATAAAACTTTTTTCATGAAATGGTTGGGCCCATGGCCATCTTTATATAAGATCCAAACCTAGATGGATGCTAACTGGGGGAGTAACTTGGAAATCAAAACCCTCTCCAATGAGTTCTTGTTAATCATATGCCTAATAAAGAGGGATAAAGATTGGATAGTGAAGGGAGGACCGTTTACCATAGATGGGAAGGGCATTTACATCTGTGACTGGAGACACAACTATAACCTGGGAAGATAAGGAAGAAATTGAAAATATAGCCGTTTGGATGAAACTCAGAAACCTTCCATGGGAATATCAGAAGGAAGAAACCCTAAATCTTATTGGCATGGCTTGGGAAAATTTTTAACATTTGCAGAGGAGGTGGATAAGAATTATTTTTACACCTATACCAAAATCCTGGTGAAGATTCAAAAATTCTATTAGATCCTAGACTTTAGAGTGCTTGGGTCAGAAAAGGGAGAATGGAGATTGAAAATAGAGATTGAAGAAGCTAATCTCTACATGGAAGCAACGAAAAAAAATAAAAAAGGAAAAGTTCTTGCAGTAAATAATAGTTTGGAATGGATTAAGAGGATAGAGAACACTAGAAATCGACAACCCCAATGGTCAATTCACTTTGAAGAAGAGACATTGGAAATAAGATCCTCAGTGGCAAATTTTTGATCCCAAGAAGCAATTACTCTGCTTAACTCAGGTAAGGAATGTAGGATGGAAAATGCAATGGATGGCTCTGCCCAGGATGGTAACATTAAGAGTCCACTATTTACTCAAGTGGTAAAAGAGACCTCTTATGAACCTAATAAAGTAAGACACCTAGAGTTGGATGAAGGTTATAATGTCGGCAGTCATGCTAGACACAGTGGATGAATGTTAGAAAACCCCCAAAATTTCCAAACAAAGGATCGTAAATAGAGGCTACAAACCATATTTCACTATTGGAGGACTCTATCGATCTGAGAATGAAGAGAAAATATAGAGGATGGGAATAGTGAAAAAGTAGATCAATGCATAGATATTCAGATAACCCCCATTCAAAATCTGGATAAGTCTATGGAAGACATGAGAGAAAAGGAGGAGAAGGAATGGATTTTTGAGTCTGATGAGGGAGGTGTCGAAGCCATAAAGGATGACCTTGGATTAATGGAACAACTGGATCTCCTAGAGAACATAACCATTAGTCAAACACCATCTTTTCTTACCAAACCAAACATCAAAGAAAAGAAGAAAAGAGGCCCAATGTCGGCTAAGGCCAAACTTGCTATAGCTGGAAATGCAACAAACTAGTCGAAATTGACTAGATTGGGAAGAGGCGGTTCCTCTTCCCGAAAGCCATGAAGCTCCTTTCATGGAATTTTAGGGGATGAAATGCACCTGAAAAAAGGTGCTTGGTCAAAATATGTCTTGACCAAGCCCAACCTGATTTAGTTTTTGTGCAAGAAATAAAGTTAAGTGGTGAAGGTTTAAAACAATTTATGAGGAAATTTCAACATTGGGGGTGTCTCTTTACAGATGCTGAAGGTGCGTCTCAGGGGATGGGTGTAATGTGGAAGGATTCAAGGGTCAAATTCAATAAGATAGAGGAAGGCAGTAATTGGTAGGTAGTTCAAATCCAATTGTTCCAACATAAGGTCACCTTCTATGCTATTAATACTTATGGCCCATGGAATCATACAATGAAGCAGAAGTTATGGACCTCCCTTACTGGTATAATTTCTAGAATTAAGGATAGCCTCTTTATGCTAGTAGGAAATTTCAATGCCATTCTTTCTCCAAAAGAAAAATTAGGGGGAAAAGGATGGATTAGTCAGAGTCATAAGTACTTTGCGAATTTTGTAGCCTTAAATGAATTACATGATGTAGAGCTCAAACATGGAGCCTTTACAAGGGATAATAGGTGCAAAGGGCTCACAAATATTTCTGAGAAATTAGATAGGTTCCTACTTGGAGGAGCTTGGGAGGAGACCAAATGGCTCTATCAAGCGGAAATATTTCCCATCATTGGATCGGATCATTTTCTGATCTATCTAAGGATAATTGAAGATGCTTCTCCAGAACGTGCCCCTTTCAGATTTGAAAAAATGTGGTTAAGGGATCCAAGCTTCTAGAAGCTGATTGAAAGATGGTGGAGAGATGCTCCAAGAAGATTGGGTAATTATGCTTTCATTTTCTTTAAAAAATTGTAGCACATTAAAGAAAAATTAAAGATTTGGAATAGAGAACAGTTCAAGAATATTTTTGAGGAAAAATATAAACTGGAAGCAGAACTCGCTACTTTAAATGAAGTAACTTCTGTAGGGGTAATGGACTTACACATTTTTAATCAAGAGACAAAGTCAAAAAATAAATACTCTAAGATTCTGAACAGGGAGGAAACATTCCTTAAAGAAGGGGACATTAACACAAATTTTTTCCACAATTTAGTTAAAGGAATAAGATCTTTGAAAAAAAATTTCTCAATCAAAGATACTCAGGGAACTCTACTAACTGAACCTAATCAGATTAATGAGGCTGTAGTAAGACATTTTTCCTCAATTTTTTCAAAAGGAATAGAGGAAAATGCAGAAACAGAGGATTTTTTGGAGGTAATCCCTCAGCTGATTTCCATAGAACAAAACAAATGGTTGATGCACAATATTACTGAATCTGAAGTTAAAAAGGCCCTATTCAAAATGAAGAGTGATAAAGCACCAGGTCCAAATGGATTCCCGGCTCTAATTTTTCAAAAATCTTGGCATATCGTTGGGAAAGAATTATGTGAGGTTGTAGAGGAGTCTAGGAAAGGAGGATTTATTTTCAAGGACTTTAATAATACCTTTCTGGATTTGGTTCCAAAGAAAGGAAAGAAGGAATCCTTTGATGACTTCAGACTGATTGCCCTATGTAGTGCTGTCTACAAAGTGATCGCCAAAGTAATGGAAAATAGGGTGAAAGAAGTGCTACCTACACTGATTTCAGAAGAATAGAGTGGGTTTTCTCTATTCCACTCCATTTATGAAGGTATTATAGTGGTGCATGAGGAAATTCACTCTATAAAGACAGGTAAAAATGCTAGCATGATGGTTAAAATGGATATTAGAAAAGCCTATGATAATGTTAATAGAAGTTTTCTTGTGAAAGTGCTCAAAAAATTTTGTTTTGAAAAGGCTTGGTGTGACTGGGTGCATAGTTGCATGTCAACTACTAGGCTTTCAATATTGGTAAATGGAAGCCCTCAGGGTTTTTTTGAAACTTCTACTAGTATTTGGTAGGGAGATCCTCTTTCTCCATTTTTATTCATTATCCTAGCCAAGGAACTAGGTAGAACTATTAAAAAAGCTAAGTCTATGGATGCTTGGAAAGGACTAAAGGTAGCTAGAGATCTAGAATCAATTACTCATCTACAGTTTGTGGATGATACTTATCTTATGGGGGAATCTTCTGCTCGAGAAGCTAGAATTATTAAATCTACTCTAGACACCTGCAATAAGGATTTAGGTCAAGCTATTAATTGGGATAAATCAGAGATATTTTTTTTAATACTAATATTCCTACTCAACAACACATCACAAGGATCCTTGGGATGAAATTTGGTTCTCTCCCAAACAAATATTTAGGCATTCCACTTTTTGCAGGGGCCTCAAAAGCAGGTTTATGGAAGGATTTAATAGATAGTTTTGTAAAGAAAATGGATACTTGGAAAGGTAAATGTCTCACTTATGTAAAGCATATTCTTATGCTCCAATCACTAATCTTAGCCATTCCTATTTTCTCAATGAGTTTCCTCAAAATCCCAATCAAGGTACTGAAATATACTGAGGAACGCATGAGGAAAATTTTCTGGAATGGAGGTCAAGAAGAGGAGAAAATTCAATTAGTAGCTTGTGACACTATCTACACTTCAAAGAGAAATGGAGGAGCTGGGCTCTGAAACTGGCAGCTAATTAATAAAGCCTTAGGGGAAAAATTAGTGTGGGACATCTATACCAACCCATCTGAACTTCGGGTAAGAATCTTGAAACCTAAATACTTAGACTCGGGAGAGGATAGAAGAATTCTTACAGTTCAAAACCCTCCCAAACGATCTGCAATTTGGAATTTCATTTTAGAGTGTAGACCTTTAATAAATGATCACTTATCATGGCAAGTGGGAGATGGACAAGATGCACTATTTTGGGAGGACTCATGGGATGGTAAATTGGCTCTGATAGAAAGCCACAATTCAAGGGTGCTAATTGATAGGTTTAAGGAAGTATGGGGTGTTAAGGTTAAGGATTATATGGAGCTAAAACCTTGTCCTTAGGGACAACAATGGGGGTGGAAAAATACTACTACAACAGACCTAGAGGCAAAAATATGCTTGGAAATGAATACAATATTTATAGAAATATCTCTAACCCTAGTGAATAGGAAAGACAATATTATCTATTGTGTGGCCAAAAGTGGCAACTACTCAGCAAAACTAGGCTATCACCTTCTAGAAAATGAAGAGGAAAAGTATGAGTGGCCCTTTTGATTATGTTGGGATAAAGATTGCTTACCTAAAGTGGGAGAATTTTCTTGGATTTCCATCCAAAATAGGATTTTGACAAATGAGAGGAGGAAATTTTGTTTTACTGGCCCTTCAAGATGCCCAATATGTGAACAAGCTAATGAAGATGCTGATCATCTTCTAGCCCATTGTAGTTTCTCATACCAGTGTTGGGCAAGGATAATGTATAGATTAAATATCATAGGACCCATGCCTCACTTTATTTTAGATATTTTCAAGGGATGGTATATCCCCCCTTGGAAATCCACTTTGTCTAAAATTTAGATTATTTTTCCTTTAATTGTCTTATGGAAGCTTTGGAAGGAAAGGAATAGAAGGATTTTTCAGAGATGTTTCAGAATCAGCTGAGAGAATTTGCCAAAGGATTGATGCAGCAATAGAAGAAGTTATGAGCTCAAAAGTTAACAAATTAATGGCTAACACCATCTTCTCATCATGGGATAGCTCAATACAGAGACATTGGCTGGGAATTAAGATTCGGTATAAAAATGATGGAAGTCAATCATGAATGATCAAAACTTGTAGAGATGATGTTAGATGGGTTCCTCTAGACACTGGTTGGATAAAAGTGAATTTTGATGGCTCTTCGGAAGGGAACCCTGGGATATCTGGAGTAGGGGTTATAGAAAGGAACTACAAAGGTGAGATTTTAGCCTTAGCAGCCAAAAGGTTAGAGGATGGCTCCAATAATATGGCAGAAGCACAAGCAACATTGTTAGCATTGAATATGGGAAAGGTGTTAGGGGTGGACAAAATTCATATAGAAGGGGACTCAAAAATTATAATCGAAGCCATAAAAAAAGAAGCAATCCAACACCTGGTATATAAATAGCATTACAGAGTGAGTTACTAAGTGTCTGCGGAAATTTAAAGATTATAAAATAATCCATACTTTGCGAGAAGGAAATATTGAGGTAGACAAGATAGATAATTGGGAAACCACCTTTGATAAAAGGAATGATCATATTTTTGATAAATTTTCAACTCTCAACTTGGGTGAGTTAAGTTAAAATTTGGAAGGGATTAAAAGTTAACAATTATTATTGCCATCACCCCTTCAAGTATTTGCAAGAGTTACAAAGAAATTAAAATTATTAAAGGTGTCCTCCCAATGATTTGAATTACCATTGCTTGCATCATTGGCAGATCAATTACTGAAGTTATAAGGATATTAGAAGGACAACATGATGTTGTAATCATTTATTAGTATGCGGGCCATTTATGGTGCAAGTTGGATAATGGATTGAGTAGACACTTCATACAGATCTTGGTAAGAAGAAGGAAACACTACGCAACATCTTTAAAATAGAGAAAAGTGATGATAGGGCTCATAATTGTGGCCCTCGGAACAACGGAAGTGTTTATTTGAGGTAGAAGGCAGCTAGAATGGAAGCAAATTTTAGCCTATATTCAGAAAAATAGATGAAAGCCTTTAAAAGCCCGGTAACAAATGAACAAATTAAGGGCTTACTGAAGGTTAAAACTAATAAAATGGTAGATAGTGTGCTAAAAGTCATTGGCACCCAATTTTAAAATAGGAAGGTGAAGAGACGCACCAACCTGGATGTCATTTCAATTTTTATGGCATGGGGTTTGGAGATTCGGGAGAGCACAGATGAAGTGGACCAAATTACAAAGGCTTTGTTCGAAGAGGATGTTTTAGTAGACATGGAGTCCATCTTGGAGTGGTCAGTGCCTGGCATAGGGAAATATATCACGGAGTGCTTTGAAGATGAAGATGATGCCCGACGATATGGGCTCATTCCCTTTCTGCAGTGGCAAGCGAAGGTAGATAAATCTTATATGTTTCAACAAGAAGTAGAAGGATGGAGGGAGATGAAGGAGGAACTAATGTAGAAAACCCTGATGGCCAATAATCGAATGGTGGAAATTCTGGTGAAGGGGTCAAGGAAGAAAAGGAACCCACACGACTGTGGCAAAAAGAGGACTGGTTTACTGTAGACTCCCTCCAGTAAAAGTTTTTGAAAATCCTTTTTTTGGTGTCATTTTGTGGGTAGATGCAGATGGGCGAGGATAGCTATGAAGCTACAGAACCGCCAAGAGAAAGGAAGAATGTGCAGCGACTCATGTTTTGAATGGATTTAATGTTTTTTTGGAAAAATTTGAAATGCTAAATTTGCAGTTCGCATGCTGTTTTTGTTTATATATAGATATTATCGAAACAGGGTAAGGAAAGTCATAGAATTTTAATAGTGCTGACAGGAACCTTCGCGGTTAATTTGTAAAGTTTTTTTAAGTTGTAATTATGTCATAGGTTGATAGGGATGATGTTTGCAGATGTAAAGGAGAAAATGACTCCTAAAGAAGAAACATGCTTATAGATAATAAATGCTATAGCAGCTTAAGGTTTTATTGTAATCTCTTTATTTTATATCAATACAAAATACCAATTACCGACCAAAAAACAAATTTATAATATCAAAATATTATTAAAAAATATTCATTAAATAATATTTATAAAATATTTTAGATAATGATAATTTTATATTTATTGATATTTTAATCATCACATGTCAATGATTATAATTGATTATAGATATTTAAATTATTATTTCTTTAGATCGGTAATATCCTCTTTTTACTGGAGCGATAACCAGTGAGGCCACAAATCTAGGGGAACTCATCCCCATGAGACTAGCACATCAGACCCGCGATCCAGAGAGCCCAACAGGGACACTGACCTGGGTCATTCGGGTCCACGACCACACCAAGACCAGCGAGGGTCTGACAATTGGATCATGAACACCATTATCTTCAACCTCCTCCATGGCAAGTGCAGTGCACTCCATCATCAATGATCCTTTCCAACTCCCGTGACTTCTATACACAACTTATGTTGAGTGCTCCCTGCGAAATTTGAACCTTGAATTATGCTGACCATCAATTCCTTCCAACTCATGGGCCTAACATAGACTGTTTTGCTTGATTTCAATTCTCATGGTTCGAACATTGAACCTCCCAGTTATTGGGGCTCGCAACCACCGCTACGTTGTGAGCTCATGGTCTATAGATATTTAAATTATTAAATATTAATAGGTTTATTATTATTATTATTATTATTATTTAAAGATGGTTTTACTAAGAGCATAAAAGATAATATTAAGACAATATTAAGGAGATTTATTATGTCTTGTTTTAATTTTATTATTAGAGGAATTATTTTGTTTCTAATTTAAATTAATTGATAGAATTTAAATTGGAAATTTTTGATTTATTTCTAAATCCATATTTTGTGTTATGAGGAAAAATATTTATTATTGGGAATTTATTTTTGGAATTTCTTTGTTTTATCCTTTTTATTTTGGAAGTTTTTAAGGATTATTTGGGAAAGAATTAACTGTGTCTTTTAATTAAATGTGAAGGAAATAATTTTGTTTTGGAAAATTTAATTTGCGATTTTTGGTTATTGCTAATTTGATGTTTTGTTATGAAGGAAAGTAATTATGTTTGAAGGATATTAAATTGAGTTTTCTTTTAATGTTTAAAAAAAAAAATTTGGGAGATTTTTGTAAATTTTTTTATGTGAAGCTTAGTTTTATTTATTTTTGTGCAAGTTTTAGAATTTTTTAGTAAACCTTTCTTGAGAAGTTTTTAATAAATAGAGGTTTTGGTTTTCATTTTTGGAGATTCGGGAAGAAGTTATGGAGATTTTATTTGACGAAGAATTCATGCTTTTCAAGATGGAGAGGGTTTTTATATTTCTTTTGGTCAAAGTTCAGAAGGATGAAAGTTTTGGAGGTTTTATTTGAAGTAGTTGTGATTTTATATGTGGTAGAGAGTATTGTTTGAGGATTGAAATGAGTCTTTGTGCATTTGAGGAAGAATATCTTGGACATAGTTCAGTTTTATTGACTTGATTTGCTGGTGGTAGTTCTAGGAGGTTTGTTGTGCATTTGGATTCAAGTTTTCTTTCATTTTTATTCTTGTTTCATCTTTTGGGCTTCATCAATTCAACGTAGGGTTTGATTCTTATTTATTTATGTTTAAGTTTAAATCTTTTGGTCTTGTTTTTTGAAAGTATTATAAGGTTTGAATGTTGTCTTAAATTTGTGTATTAGATTAAATGGTGAATTTAAAAATATGGGTGTACATTTGTATATGGTTTCTTCTTGTTTCCTATAAACTATTTTTCCATAGTTTCATCATTGGATTTGTATTTTGAGTGATAGAGTGGATTAAACTTGGTTTTTGGAAGTTTATTAAAAAGATTCCAATTGGGTCTTTTATTGATTTCATTCCTAGGTCTGAACTGAAGCCCTATTATCAGTCCCAATTCTAGATTGTTTCTTGCATTACATGCTCTTTTTTACAAATTAGTTGCATTGCGTATATATACAATTACATTGAATGCTTATATATGTTGTGTATCTTGTCTATTTTGTATGAATTTTGACGCATGGATAAAGAGAGTTATACTAGAGGCATAGGGATTTAAATGCTTTTTGTTTTATCAAATTTTTGAGTTTTATTATCAGATTCTGTGGCTTATGGTTTGCATGCATCATGTTTCAATTGTGTAATTCAGGTGGCTCCATCATGGGTATGTGCAATAAGACGAGGGGCCAAAAAGTGGCGATGTGAAAAAAATCTACTTTTCACTCGTCCAAAAGTGCATGAAAATGTTTGTTAACTTTTTAGTAGGCCTGGGTGTTAGTACACCTAGGCAAACCTGACACCAAAGCACAAGCCTAATTGCATACCTAATTTTTTTGGGTAGCTGAAACCTGTGGCATAAATAAAAATTCGTGAGTTGTTTTTCTTATTTCTCTCATTGCCTATGGATTGAAAATGGATAGGTTTATCTCGTACATGATTTTTTTGGGTACCAAATTTCTCCAACAAAAAATTTGTCTTTGTGGTATATACGGTAAGTGAATTCTTTATATATTTTGATGTATTTCTTTCATTTTGATGTTAAATGAAGTTTTTTTGGTTGAAATAGGGTTTTCTATTGATTTTTTTAATAATATATGAGATCAATTTGAAATTTATATTTATTTTTTATTTAATCAGGCATGACTGACAACAATGAAGAAAATAACCCTCCCCCACCAAATACCGATCCCCAAAATAATCCAGAACAACTTCAAAACCCTTGATCTTTAGAGGATTTGATACAAGACAATTTGAACACTATACAGGGCTTCCAAAACACATATTAGAATATACCTACATTAAGTCCCATGCTTTCCATGCTAAATACTATTGTTGAAAATATTGACACACTTACACAACAACATAATGCTACTCTTCATTAGCATGATGATATGCATGCGCAATTTGATGATGGGATTGACCATGATGGGATTGCGACCCTTAATATAACTAAAGCCGATATATCCTCCCTTTTTGTTAATCCTAAAACCGGATTGAAATTTGACCCCAAAAAGCCCAAATTATCAATTAAATGGTGCACAAATGATGCAATGTGTACATACTTTTGGGACCGCTGGTGGATGTTTTTTGATAAACCACCCCACAAAAATTTGGAGCTCCCTTTCTATTTTATAAAAAATTATATGTTGATTTTGTGCTTGGTCACAATGTAAATTATTGGAGCATGAGGCCCAACATGGGTGTAGGCGGAGGAGCTCCTTAGACTAGGCCATTTTCCCAACACAAAAAGGATACTAGCTTTGTCCCCCCCACTGATGTCTCACCCCCTCATCCTGTGCAGCATCCTGATATCATTACAGATGCTACCTCATAGAGTATTAGGGCCATTCACACATTGAGTGATCAGTTGATTGCCCAGACTAGGTCATTGTTGCCTCCTGGTGTGAATGATGCTAGCACATTGACATCTGGTAGTAGTTCACATGTTTGCATCCCCCATACTTGCATTATGTGCAAGAATTTGTGCCTCAGACCACTTACTAATGTTGATACATATCAATACGTTATTGATGAGGAGGATATAGTAGATGCAGCTTCATAAGTTGCAACACCTCATGGAGCATCTGCATCTCATGAGAGAGATGAGGAGGGGTATGTAGAGCCATGGACTCCTATTGATATGGTAAGAGTAAACATTATTTGAATAAATTTGTCACATGACCTATTTAATTTAAAAATAAATTATTTATTTAGATTAGTTTTAATGATTGCATGCACTTATGTATATATATTTGGTTCATTTATGTTCAGGTGATGATAGAGGAGGAGTTGAGACAGGTGGATGACTCCACAATTTTGGCCATTTAATTTGGCCTTGACACCTATCGGCATATTGTAAATTATTTACCCATTAGTTTGTTTATATCATTTGGTGTACATGCTTAAATCTCTATCAATTAGAGAAATAAAATCATACATTTACTAATATATTTTCATCTTATTGTACTCTTGTATGTATTAGCTGATGTCAGTGGGGGGCACGAGGGGTTTCCTTCTTCATGTGTCGAAAAAGGAAAGGTAATTAAGTGTTTAAGATTAACTATGCATGCATATGTATGCCGCTTGTGTGTAGTAATAAATATTATACATGCACTTTACTGTATAGGGTGTGGCTCTTGACGATGTCCTGACACAGGTTCGGGAGCCTAGGCTGACAGGCATCTCAATTTAGAGTGATATCCTGATTGTACATAGATTTATATATTGTTATTTATATTTTGGAAACAGGGTTGTTATGATGAAGTACATTTTTATATAATTGACTATCTTTTTGACTCTCATAGGTTACTCCCAGTGTGAGGGAGGCCCCATGAGAATCTTTCATATCTTTGTTGACCCAGTCCACTATTCCAGATGAGAGATCAGCGTACATAAGTTTTAATTTTAGTTCAATCAATTTGTAATTTTATTACGCTATCATCCTATTTTGTAAATTTATTAATCTATGTTGCACCTTGGGCCCCTGCACCACTCTACTAATCTCATTATTAAAAATATATATTTATAGGTCAGAGTTGGTATTAGTGGCATTGTACCTTCACTACCAAGGGCTTATGTTAGGACACCTGATGGTGGTAGGCAACCGAGAGGCCAGGTACAAATGTTTGTATTTGGTTATAATTTATGATTAAATTAGTGTTTGAATTATGAATTATATATATGTACAAATCATATAAACTAAGCAATCTAACTTGGGTTTGAACTCTTTTTTGATGCAGGATCAATCAGAGCCAAATATTTCTTCAAAGAGGCTACATTTTGATGATCTCCCTATGGCATAGGATGTAGTTTTAGTTGCAGGTTATTTAGAGATAGCACTTGGAACATTTGGAGATGGCATATATGCCACATTGTACACCTTGAAACATTGATTTTGTAGACATTTTGAAATGGCATGTGCCAGACTTGTCTATGGAGATACTTTTGATACTTTCTATATATAGAACATTTTCATTTTTATGTTATATTTGTGTCATCTTTTGTCTACACATGTATTATTCATGTTTATGGAATTGAATGGTTAAGTTATATCTCGACTATGATTATGATTTTTATATCTTAGAGTTATATTTTGAAGTTATATTTGATTATCATTATGATTTAAATTATATCTTGTTGAAGTTATATGTCAATTTGTTTGAATTTTTTATAATAGATGCAATAAATTACCGAGATCACTCAAATTCTCCTTTGTTTTGTAACAATACCCAAATCCTTCCTTCAATAATGCATCAATTTATAGACCCAACCCACATTAATAATATCAATTTTTTTATTAAATTGGAACTCATGGTTTTCACTATTAAACCCACATAAAACTCATGGTTTTCTCTGCTCAAAGAAGCATTACAAATCTCTTATTCTAATCCAAAATACCACATTTTACTTTTCAAGTGTATGGATCCAAATTATAAAAAATATCATGGCCAATCCAATGGCATATGGACTTTGAGTTATAATAATACCAGATGAATTTTGACATCAAGATTTAATCTTCAAACCATAAAATCTATTTAGGTTTCTAAAATATTCAATGATCTAAGCACAATTTGTCTTTGCACACAAGCTTCAACAGGCCACACAACTGTAAACTGCAAATAAGGAACAATGCCTCCTCAAGTATCCCTAAATAGACATTGCCGTCTTTATACTCATATGTAAAGTTTAATCAATATGTTCTTTAAGAAAATAATTCATAAAATATGGACACTAGAGTTATATCATACATTGAGTGAAAATAGATCTTACTAAAAATAGTCCAAGTACTAAAAACAAGTATCATAATTTGACAAAAGAAAAACATGGTTATGCATAAAAAAACAAACATTAATGATGAACATCCAAAGGGAAGGAACTAGAAAATCTTTGTGAGTACCAGATCTAATTCTTTCAGGTCAACCTTGCTCTAATTTTGCCTCTATTTGTTTTTATAGAGTACCAAAGAATCATTTCCATGTTTCTTTAGAGCTTTATGGACATAATTGTGGTATGAACAAAAGAACTATGATAACTGATTTATAAGAGCCATAGGAGGACAAATAGCTCACAATTTTGATAACATGTATTGGTTCAAGTATTGCCCTCACTATTTTTGATAAGATGTATGAATGCACAATGATTTATAAAGGAACCAATGACAAGCAATCTATTTGTAGGGAGAAATGTAGAGTTTAATGAACATTTCCATATGTAAAGACCAAGAATAGAGAATAGAAGATGTTGTTATCATGAAAGATCAAATTAGACCAATCAAATATGAAGACAATGATTGTAGTCAAATATATGATTTAAGGAAATAGAGAACAAAAAAATGGCATAGCAGTGTATTGTTACAATGTAGTAATGTGAAAATGGTCTTGGGAATCAGAACAATGAAGGACGATGGTTTGCAATGCTGAAAAAATAGAGGACTGTCATGACAGAGATTATAAGAGAGAATAGTGAAGTTTCATTGTCACAAGGCACAATGAAGGGATGTAATGCTCTTAGAAATTTAGAGATATTCTTTCATGGAGTCACAATGTGCAAAACGTTTGGGGTAGGTTTTTGAAAAGATTCATTTAAACCAAGGAACATATAAAGGGCGGAAAAAGGTATGACAATTTGAAAGACCCTCACTACAAGTTTTGGCATCGACTGAGATTGCCTTTCTAAATTCAAATAAATTCGAATCACTTAAAATTGAGAGAGGTTTTTGTAGACTTTGGAAACACAATCATGTATCTCCTCATGGTTTTTCGATACCTCTCACGAGGTCTGAGATATGATCCTTGGAAGATTGCTGCCCAATCGTGCTTAGTGCACCTTGGGGACACTTGGGTCGAGCATGGTCGTGAGTGTTCCAGTGACTCTATGGGTGGAATGGGGTTGTCACTAGCATTTACCTGACCAATCAGATCTAATGGAGTAGATGGTTTGATGCCATGATATATGGTTTGAAAGATACACTATGGAGCTACTTTCAACTGATCCTCACTGCAAGTTTTGGCATCGAGTGAAATTGACTTTACAAATTCAAATGAAGTTGAATCACCCAAAACTGAGAGAGGTTGTTGTAGACCTCAGCAACACAATCCCATAACCCTTGAGGGTTGGTTGATACCTCTCATGAGGTCCAAGATACGAGCCTTGGAAGATTGCTGCCTAATCGTGCTTAGTGCACCTTGAGGACACTTGGGTCAAGCATGGTCGCAAGCGTTCCAGTGACTCTATGGGCAGAATGGGGTCATCACTAGCATTTACCTATCCAACCAGAGCCAATGGAGAAGCTGATTCAATTCCAGGACGGACGGTTTGAAAGATACACTATGAATCTACTTTCAATTGACCCTCACTGTAAGTTTTGGCATCGACTTAGATTGCCTTTCCAAATTTAAATAAATTTGAATTGCCAAAAAATGAGAGAGGTTGTTGTAGAAATTGGTAACATAATCTTGTAGCCTCTGATAGTTTTTCGATACCTCTCACGAGGTCTGAGATATGAGCCTTGGAAGATCACTACCCAATCACACTTAGTGCACCTTGGGGACACTTGGGTTGAGCATGGTCGCGAGCATTTCAGTGACTCCATGGGTGGAACAGGGTTGTCACTAGCATTTACCTGACCAAATGGAGCCAATGGAGTAGATAGTTTGATGCAAGGATAGATGGTTTGAAAGATACACTACAGAGATACTTTCAGCTGACCCTCACTGCAAGTTTTGGCATCGACTAAGATTGCCTTACCAAATTCAAACGAAGTTGAACCACCCAAAATTGAGAGAGGTTGTTGTAGAAATTGGAAACACAATCCTGTAACCCCTAATGTTTTGTCGATATCTCTCACGAGGTCTGAGATATGATCCTTGGAAGATCACTTCCCAATCGCACTTAGTGCACCTTGGGGCCACTTGGGTTGAGCATGGTGACGAGCATTCCAGCGACTCCATTGGAGGAACAGGGTTTCCACTAGCATTTACCCATCCAACCAGAGCCAATGGAGCATATGGTTTGATGCCAGGATGGATGCTTTGAAATATACACTATGAAGCTACTTTAAACTGACCCTCACTGCAAGTTTTGGCATCGACTGAGATTTCCTTTCAAAATTCAAATGAAGTTGAATATCCCAAAATAGAGAGATGTTGTAGACTTCAGAAACAAAATCTGGTAGCCCTTGATAAATTTTTGATACCTCTCACAAGGTCCGATATATGTGCCTTAGAAGACTGCTGCTCAATCATGCTTAGTGCACCTTGGGGACACCTGGGTCAAGCATGGTTGTGAGTGTTCTAGTGACTCTGTGGGAGGAACGAGGTTGTCACTAGAATTTACTCAGCCAACCGGAGCTGATGAAGTAGATGGTTTGATTATAGGATGGATGATTTGAAAGATACACTATGGAGCTACTTTCAACTAACCCTCACTACAAGTTTTGGCTTCATCTGAGATTTCCTTGCCAAATTCAAGCAAAGTTGAATTGCCCAAAATTGAGAGAGGTTGTTGTAGACCTTGGAAACATGATCTTGTAGCCCCTGAAGGTTTTTTGATATGTCTCACGAGGTTTCAGATACAAGCCTTGGAAGATTTCTGCCCAATCATGCTTAGTGCACCTTGGGGACACTTGGATTGAGCGTGGTTGTGAGTGTTCCACTGACTTCATGGGTTGAACGGGGTTGTCACTAGCATTTTCCCGGCCAACCAAAGCTGATGAACTAGAAGGTTTGATTCCAGGATGAATAGTTTGAAAGATACACTACAAAGCTTCTTTCAACTGACCCTCACTATAAGTTTTAGCATCGACTGAGATTGCCTTGCCAAACTCAAATGAATTTGAATTGCCCAAAACTGAGAGAGGTTGTTGTAGACCTCAGAAACATGATCTTGTAGCCCTTGATGGTTTGTCGATACCTCTCACGAGGTTTGAGATACAAGCCTTGGGAGATCTCTACCCAATCATTCTTAGCGCACCTTGGGGACACTTTCAAAGCATCAAAGATTGTTTGAAATGATGAAAATAATATCCTTAAAGCATTAGAAACAACAATCAAACTTGTAAGAATTCAAACCATGCAAATGACATATGTAAATAATAAAAAATTTGAAGTTTTCATTTCCTATTTCTGAGAAAATATGTACTTAGATCCCTTGTTGGCACTATTGGCCACCCATACATGATTTTGGTCTCAAGTCCTTATCAGGACTTCTAGGACATTTAACTTTTAAATCAACTTAATTGTTACAAATTGCCATTATAGGCTTCAAAAGATCCCAATTAATCTTTAAGAATTCTTTTGTCCTTCTATCTCTGATTGGATCCATCGTGACCCTAGGTGTCTTCATAGGTGCTCCTGCACCAAGTTACAATCCACATTCAAAACCATGTTAATGACTCAAAAATAGAATCTAAGAAAGGCACACAATTAATGTGTTGAATTTAAGCTTAAGAAACTTAGAAAACCTTGCACTGAGTTAACTTATTACCTAGTCAAGTGTTCTTGAAGGGTCATCTATTTGCTTCAGGGTCTCCAATAGTGCTTCATGATCAATAATACTAATATTCCAAAGTTCTTTTGTCTTTGTTCTTCCTTGATGCTTTAACAACTTGACATTTGTTGCTATAACAAGGTGTGAATACATGAGAATGGTTTTGTGCTTCTCGTAATCTTCAAATGTAGGAATTACAATCTTTATAATCATGTATGTTCATAGCCATGTTCCCGCAACAATAACTAAACTAGTAGGATACGTGAACCCATCACAAATGACAGGACCTAAATGAAATAATTCAACGTTTACAAATAAAAGGTGGCGGGAAATGCATAAATACAAAAATTATAAATAATGCATATTATTATATTATTTATATACATTATATTTATCTACATATAAATAAATAAAATAAATTTATATAATCTATATAAATATAAATATTTATTTTATGAATAAATAAATATAAATGTAAATTTTTATATTAGATCTCTTCAATTTATATATACTATATATATTTATTTGTAAATAAATATTATAAAAATATATACTATATATAAAAAACAATAAATTGACATTTTCATAATTTATAAATTATATAT
>MU226101.1:404674-421418 GCA_018584345.1 Thuja plicata
TATCCCAAGAGGTCGTAGGACCCCTTGGGACACACTTGAGTATTTCAATATGTCCCCGGGGGTCAAAGAGGGTTCAAATGGGTCCTAGTACACCTTCTCACACATTAGGATCTGTAAGAAGAGCCAATGACCCCTTTTAACACATTGGAACATTCAAGTGTGTCACAAGGGGTCGTAGGAGCCCTTGGGACACACTTAAGTGTTTTAATATTTAAAAAGGGGTCATGGGCACTTCCCATGACCCCTTTCAACCCATTGGAACATTCAAGTGTATCCCAATAGATTATAGGAGCCCTTGGGACACACTGAAGTGTTCCAATGTGTCCCTGGGGGTCAAAGAGGGTCCTAAGGAGTCTTAGTACACCTTCTCATGCGTTAGGACCCCTAAGAAGACCCCATGACCCCTTTCGACACATTTGAACACTCAAGTGTATGTCAAGAGGTTGTAAGAACTCTTGGGATACACTTGAGTATTCAAATTTTTTGAAAGGGGTCATGGGGTCTTCTTATAGGTCCTAACACATGAGAAGGTGTACTAGGACCCTCTTTCACCCTTGGGGGTACATTGGAACACTCAAGTATGTTTCAAGGGGTCCTATGACCTCTTCAGATGCACATGAGTGTTTCAATGTGTCAAAAGAGGTCATGGGGTCTTCCTAGGGGTCCTAACTCATGAGAAGGTGTACTAGGACCCTTTAGGTCCCTCTTTGACCCTTGGGGATGCATTAGAACACTCAAGGGTGTCATAAGGGGTCCTATGACCTCTTAGGACACACTTGAGTGTTCCAATGTGTCAAAAGGGGTCATGGGATCTTCTTAGGGGTCCTAACATGTGATAAGGTGTACAAGGACCCCTTATGACCTTCTTTGACCCCCAAGGACACATTGGAACACTCAATTGTGTCTAAAGGGGTCGTACAAACTCTTGGGACTCACTTGTGTGTTCCAATTTTTTGAAAGGGGTCATGGGAAGTCCCCATGATCCCTTTCAACACATGGGAACACTCAAGTGTGTCTCAAGAGGTTGTAGGACCCCTTGGGACACACTTGCGTGTTCCAATATGTCCTTGGGGGTCAAAGATGGTCCTGAGGGGTCCTAGTACACCTTCTCACGTGTTAGGACCCCTAGGAAGACCCCATGATCCCTTTTGACACATTAGAATACTCAAGTGTATCCTAAGAGGTCGTAGGACCCCTTGGGACACACTTGAGTGTTTCAATGTGTCCTCGGAGGTCAAAGAGGGTCCTAAGGGGTCCCAGTACACCTTCTCTTGCATTAGGTCTCCTAAGAAGACCCCATGACCCCTTTCAACACATTGGAACACTCAATTGTGTCCCAAGGGGTCCTACGACATCTTCAAATACATTTGAGTGTTCCAATGTGTCAAAAGGGTTCATGAGATTTTCCTAAGGGTCCTAACATGTGAGAAGGTGTACTAGGACCCCTTAGGACCCTCTTTGACCCCCAAGGACACATTGAAACACTCAAGTGTGTCCTAAGGGGTCCTATGACCTCTTGGGAGACACTTGAGTGTTCCAATGTGTTGAAAGGGGTCATGGGGACTTCCTAGGGGTCCTATAACCATGATAAGGTGTAATAGGACCCCTTAGGTCCCTCTTTGACCATTGAAAACACATTGGAACACTCAATTGTGTCTTAAGCGGTCCTACGACCTCTTGGGACACACTTGAGTGTTCCAATGTTTCAAAAGGGGTCATGGGAAGTCCCCATGACCCCTTTTGAAACATTGGAACACTCAAGTGTGTCCCAAGAGGTTGTAGAACCGCTTGGGACATAGTTGAGTGCTCTAATGTGTCCCCGGGGGTCAAAGAGGGACCTAAGGGGTCCTAGTACACCTTCTCATGCGTTAGGACCCCTAGAAAGAATCCAACACCCCTTTCGACACATTGGAACACTCAAGTGTATCCCATTCGTGTAGGACCCCTTGGGACACACTTGAGTGTTTGAATGTGTCCCCGAGGGTCAAAGAGGATCCTAAGGGGTCCTAGTACACCTTCTCACATGTTAGGACCCCTAATAAGACCCCTTGACCCCTTTCAACACATTTTAATAGTCAAGTGTGTCGCAAGCGTTCCTACGACCCCTTTAAACACACTTAAGTGTTATAATGTGTCATTGGGGGTCACAGAGGGACCTAAGGGGTTGTAGTACACCTTCTCATGTGTTAGGACCCCTTTGAAGTCCCCATGACCCCTTTCGACACATTTCAACACTCAAGTGTGTCCCAAGGGGTCGTACAACCCCTTGGGACACACTTGAGTGTTCTAATGTGTCCCCGGGGGTTACAGAGGGACCTAAGGGGTCCTAGTACACCTTCTAACATGTTAGGACCTCTAGGAACCCTCTATGACCCCTTTGGAAACCTTTTGGATGCCTTATACTGGTGTAATTAACCTATATATTAATATGTCCTATATAATATATTTTATATATACTATACTTTGTTTTATTATATATACAACAATATTTAATATATAATATATATAAAATAATATATAATATATGATATATATTATGATACATTTAATATTAATATATATTATATAATATTTATTGTAAAATATATATTATATAATATTTAATATATAATAGATATTATATAATATTTAATATATATAATACATAATCTAATATATAATTTTTGATATATAATATAATATAGGATGGAGAAAGGGGAGGGAAAAATTTAAGAGGGAGAAAGGGGTCGGAAACTTTAAAAATCTAAATGTTGTCGTCATTTTTGGGTACCCGATTAGGTTTGGTATTGCTTTCTACAACAAACCTACATGGTCAACTCTAAAAATGTCACAAAAATGTGTTTTTCCCCTGTTTCTCTAAGTTCCAGACTTCATCCATGTAGTTGATGAACTTTTTTTTCACCTAAATTTGATGAAATGAAAAGGGTATCTTAATGATATTATCAACTTTCTATCAATATAATTGCTATCAAATTTTGAATTCGATAAGTAATTATTATCTATTTTCTAATTGAGTTACCTCTAAAGTGTTGATTTATATACTGATTGAAAAATAGCTATAACTTTCAAACTGTATAACATTTTTGAAATCCAAAAAATGCGTCACATTCTATGCTTTTCTTACTATAAGAGAATTTTTTTTTTTGAATTTAGTAAAGTTTTCAATGAGTTAAGGTGGTGAGACACGGGATTTTTTTTATTTTGAAAATGTTGTAGCAAAAAATTCATAATTAATTATTTTTTTAGAATAAAATTACAAAAAAAATATGCGTCAGATTTGGGCATGAGTCTACTACTTACATACAAAATATTATTAAAAATTATTATCATTTGATTATGATTAAGGTGGTCATACATACACCTACTTCTTTCTTTTTTTTCCTAAAATGATTGTACTACTGGATTGAAATCTATACTTTTCACCAATCATATCAATGTCTTTTTAGAAAAGGCCTAGTAGTTTAGAAACTACATTCAATTTCCTATAGATTCTATTCTTACAACTTTTTGATATTAGGTTGATAGCTAGTTCAAATTTTCACGTCAAGTTGACTAACCCTGATTTGCTGATTTTTCATTGCCACTTAAGGGCATAGTTTTGCCCCCATGATCTTGCACATACCCTCATGTTTCTTATTTTGAGGATTTAGGACTCCCTAGGAGAAAGATAGTTATTGAGGGATCCTAAAAAATGTTCTTATGAATTTATTATTGTCATAAATGCATATCGATATGGTTTATGCTATTTTGTTTGTCTTATGCTTGTTTTATAAGTCATTTGAGTTTTGGGTTATCAAATTTATGGGGTTTTGTGATTCATAAGTTTTGTATGCACATTGTGTATGATTAGTTTAGTTTTGCATCGTATTTTGTATCCAAAATTTGTATATATGATCCTTATCTACAGCTACAAGTTTTCATGGTGATATGATCACATGCATGATGTCCTTGTTATATTGAAATGAATTCAAGTATGTTTCTTGATTTGGGATTTGTCTAGCCCTCTTCAACTTTAACTCGATAAGGCGTTACCTTGGTAAGTGGATCTTTCATCTTTTTATTTTGTTAAGCTAAAATATGTAGGTATGAGTACACTTGTAAATCAACATTTTCCATGTATGATTTCAAGAATCTTACGATATAATTCTAAGATATTAAAGCTAAATTTTAATAAAATAATAATAATAATAATAATAATAATAATAATAATCAAGACATATTAACCTTAAAATAACAAGGATGCATAAACATAATAATCAATAAAACTAATATGCATTAGTTACACTATAATTCCAAGGAATATTCCATTACAAATATAGGACTCCCATTTCTTATGAAGCACTACAAGATCAATGAATTAATGAAAATGACCTTTTGTTTCCGTTTCATGCTTGGGAAACCAAAGGTTTGTGGTAATGTGGCATCCCTATGGATAATTTTCATTGGTGACTCATAAATTAGTTTAGAGAGGATAGGAATTCTATTAAGAGGCTAATGACCAATTGTTATGAGGAGAATGAAGAGACACATCAATACTGACATTAGTTATGAAAAATATAGGAAGGAATGGTATGCAGGAATTCTCTAAATAGATGTGGAACTATACCATGAATATTTCACCATATGATTTTGGAGGAGGATCGTTTTGGTTATGGTAGAAGAAAAGGAAAATAGATCTCTTCTTAATCCATTAATTATCCAAATAATTGAAAATACGAGTCAAGAAGATCGTTACCAAAATGGCACAACAAGAGAGAAGAAGAATTTTCACCAATTTAGAGAGACCATGGTGATGGCTAAACTTCTGGTATCAAGGCTCACAAAAACATCCTAATGCGGATCACTTACTTACAATTTGATGGGGCTCAATCTTGGTTACTAACTCCATACCTATATGAGAATTCAAAAATATCAAAAGGAGCCGATTGTGGAATTTTATTTCTTGTCAAAAAGGGAATTCTGATCTAAAATTGACAAATTGTTAAATATTTAAATATGAATACATTGCATGTGCCTTTTTTATTTCTTCATATTTACCTTTAATTTGACTGATTAGGGTGACAATGGAGCCTTAAAACACCCTGACTAATGAGAGAATATGAATCAGAGGCCAAACCTTGCAGATTCTTCGGCCCAAGTACTAGTGGACATTCCTAATTTATAGCTAGAAGTTTTAAAGGATAACATAAGGTATGGTATGCTTACCTTTTTTTTGTTGTTATCATGTTTTGTGTTCCATTATAGAAGATATAACCACATATTCTTACATGACATAGACTTTTATTTTTATTCTACAATTATCGTTCATTTGTTTAACCAAACGTTATAATAAAATAAAATATTTAAGTACTTGTTTTCATCATTACAAAGAGATGTGGTCTCATGGTGGCTATGATTACAGAATGTGTAATGCCTCGTCAAGGAACCCAAGAGAATTTAACCTAAACAAGATACTAAGTTGATGGAATAATTTTTTTAAATTTAATTTTAATTATTATTATTATTATTATTATTATTATTTTAAAAATTGGTAATAGGCTGAGGCCTGTAAATTTTTTTTTATTAATAAAATTTAAATATTACAAGACTTGGTTCAAAAGAGCGGCAGGAGGAAAGAAACCAGTAAAGAAAACCTCTTGCCAATGCTCACAAACAACTAGAATACAAATGACAACCTTTAGAACATGTAAGGTTGAAAATAGGTACACTCCGCAGAAGGAGTGACCCAAATCTTGAATAAATCTAATCAATCGTGATATCATTTTCATGCAGCCAACCATTCTTCCAATCCACCAGCCCCATAGGATTTTGTGAATTTGAAAAAAAACTATCTACAGATCTCATCAGTAATTAAATTTGCAATACCATTCATACCAATTGTTCATGCTAGGTTTGATCAACTAGTAAGGAGATCAAAATAGATGACCCTAAACCACTATGGATACATAATATAGACAGTCCAGACTACAAATCAAAATGTGATTAAAGAAGTGTGCAGGCACAAGCCTCCTGATGAGGCCACACGCATCAGGAGAAAGTTATCCCCTCACCTACCATCTTGATTATCAACACTATCCAAGGAAGGTGCTTCCTCCCTTGAATTTGGAGGACTTCTTAGAGCTGTCATAAGAGGAAGTTTTCTCCTATAATAGCCAATGCACTACCCTGATGTTACCTAATGGCATTGATTGGAGTGCTAGGTGCAAGCTTCATGTATCCATATTGCAACTATCCTTCCTGGCTTCCCTTGAGAAGGTAAGGGAATCAATACCCAGTTTAGGTACCATCTGAGTTCCAAATCCAATTCTTAGTTTTGGTTTATCCACCAGGAGCATTGTGTCTGATTTTAAATTAGGAGTGTCCATTTCAGAATACCTCTCACTGTCCACCACATCACTGGGAATCGACTAGTAAGGGGTCATAGATATATTTTTTCCCTCCGAATCCTGAGGGCCCCTTCCCTTTCCATGAATTTATCAACACCCGTAATGTTTTCTAAAGGCTGGGAGGCTGCAAAATTAGGACCAACATTTATGAGACCCTTATCTTCAGAAGCCAATGCCATTTTAAGGGCCAAATCTGATGGATCTTTAAATTTCTGGAGAGAGTGAACATCTTTGTCCATGCTATCATTCAGATCATACGTAATTTTCTCCTTTAATTTAGACCCATTGGTATCCTTAGTTAACTAGAGATTTATGAATTTTTGGGGCCTTATGCTATCCTTGGTAGAGTGATTTATTTTTCTACAATGAAGGATTTTCCTAACAACAATTACCTTTATCCTTGCATAATGAAACACATCTCCATTTGCAGTGTCCAGATCTATGTCTACTAGGGTGCCAAGCGATCTCCAAATTTTTCCAAATATATCTTCAGTCTTGAATTTTGTTGAAAGATAATTTAACCTGATCCATACAGGTTTATCATATGGATCAATCTTCCATGGATCAAAGTTTTGATTCCATTTATGCATATAAAGCAGAGGAGAATTCATGGACCAAAATCCACCCTGGAGAAATTTTGATCACTCTTCCTCAGAGGCAAAGATTACCACAAAGAACTTCTTGGGTAAAATTTTGATTAGAGTTGGAATTTTCCAAACCTCCTTTGGCCAATTCATGATCTTGGATATTTCAATTTTTAAACCTACAAATCTACAAATGAGCCCTAGTTTTTCCATGTAATCAACATCTTCCCCTAATTGAGAAGTGAGATCAATCTCCATTGCAACATCCGAGTATTGGACTTCAAGGAAACCCTGATCGGAGGAGGCATCAAATCGATCCCCCAATGCCCCAGGCCATAGAAGGGGGAAACAATCCTTATAGGTTCCATTTTGTAATGGCCCAACATTAGTGCAGTGTTTTCCTTGCATAGGATATGGACTCACCAGTAATTTTTTCTCCTTCCATCCACTTTGGTACATGTGTTAGTGTTACGAACACCTGGTTCCGCACCATCTTCACAAGCATGCGTTGTTCTTCTATGATTATTTTTGTAGATCTCTACTCCCCATGCTTAACTTAAAAAAACATGCATGTGATAATTCATTAATTAATNCCCCCCCCCCCCCTTTTTTTAAGATAAGGGTAAATATTTATCAAAACCCTAATAGGAAAACATACATTTTCTTAAACTAAGTTTTTCTTTCAATAAAAACTCTATCACCTATGAAACACTAGATTTGAAAACTAATCATGTAAATATCCTTGGAAACATATAAACTTATATAAGGAAATCCTATTCAAATTTAATTCCAAAATTGTCAAAAAACTCAAAGCTCCAAACAAACCTTTTTCAAACATGCAAAAATTAACACTAGATCTAAGCAACCACGAAGAAGATAATCTTTTTCAATGAAATATGAAAAAGGAGTAAAACCCTACCTTGAATTAATAAGAGGATTTGAAAAATGAAGAAGTAAATTTAGCCTCAAATTCTCCAAAGCTTTAAAACAATTCTTTAAACTTCAAAACATCAGAAAACTCCTTCAATCTGATTCCTCTAAAATGACCTTCTAGATCTGATATATAGAAAACCTACGAAACTAGGGTTTGAAAAGTACAACCCTAATTATTAATTAAAATTTATTTTAAAATTAAAAGAAAATTATTTTAATTTTAATTTTAATTAAGTTTGCACAACTTAACTGTATAAAGTAAAGTTAAAGTCATAATTTATTAATAAAGTGCATTTAATTATGCATGATAATATTTTGATTAAATAAATAAATTATGCAACTTAAAGTAATATTATTAATTCAATTATGCAATTTAATTCTATTTTTGGATTTAATATTAATTAAATCCCAATTATTATTTTAGACTTAATAATTAAATCATTTAATAAACATATGCATTTATTTAATGCTTAATAATTAAATGACCATATATTAATATTTTTGCATTTATAAAGGTATAATTATTTAACCTTAATTAATCATTTAACCACAATAAGGAAAAATGAAACATCAACCTAAATGAATGCATCCAAACAGACAAAAATGACTAAATCAAATGCAACAAGCATACACATAAGGGCTCATGTATTCACACCACCTTGACAAATTTAGATAGGATAGTCAGTCAGATACTTGTCCATTCATATGACAAAACATAGGTAAGGGCATGCTCACTCCTACCAATTCAGGGAAGACAATGCCTGGTACTTGGGTGTAAGCAAGAAGTTTAGTCCACTTTTTGGCCAAAAAGTGGAACTATTTTTCATGTTTTTTCAAGTTTATCTTGTTTGAACTGAATATTTGAAGCACTTAGAGATTGGATCTTAAAAAAGTAAAGAATAGAAGCTATAGTACTCAAAGTCTACTTTCTAAATATGTAATTTAGTTTAATACCCATATGATACTTGTTTATTTTTAATAGGCATTACTAAAACCCACATTTTAAAAGTCCATGTTTCAGGACCATACTAGGCTAGTGTACGACAAGAAAAATTTGATCCAAATGAAGCTATTTCTGTGAATCCTTCTGGGGAATGGTACATAACTCAGTTAAGATTGATGAAAATATTTTTTTGTATTTTTTAGTCAATATTTTTTTAATTTTTTTTATTAGACATAATTGTTATTTTTAAAGTCTCTCATGTACGACAAGCATAATGTGACCTAAACATATGAATTTTTTTAAAATTGTGTATAATTGTGTCTAGTTTGATGTCATAATTATTTTTGCAAGAAGCTTACAAATTAAAAAGTTATTAAATAGAAAAATATCCTGTGCTCAAGAGCTTTGTAGACCCGTTTCAATAGAAAATCAATGAAAAATAGAAAAACTAATCAAATATGTAAATAATTTACATATTTAGAATCTACATAGTAAGATATATAATGGGTTTTTTTTTCATCAAAAAATCCTATAGAAACCTCATTTCAATTTGTGTCCAAAGTGTAAAGATTTTATGCAGATTGAAATGGCCTCCAACATTCATGCTAAACCAGTTCCAAAGCTTATGTTAGGTTGACCAAGCCATTTCCAAATATAAACCAGAAGCAAATTGGGTGGTAAATTTCAAAATTTGGGGAATGGGGTCCCGCTTACAGAATGTCACCCCATTCCTAAAGTGTACATTGCGGGATCATATTTTTGAGGAACTAGATCCCGCTGCAAAACGGGGTGACATTTCAAAAATGAAACATCACCCCATTTTTAAATGGGGTGAATTTTCAAAAATAAAAAAAATGTCACCCCATTTCAAAGCGGAGTCGGTTTGATTTTTGACCTTTTTTTAAAAATTTTTTACTAAAAAATAGTTTACTACATCAACAATGTACAAGAAGTATGACCGTAAATGATGAATTCTATAGATGTTTTTTGGTTTTTGTCTTGTTGATGGATTATTATATTCACCATGAGATTGATTCAATGATTACAAGAATCTTGGAGCACATTTTTGTTGAAGTGAACCATTGAAGGCATTATTTGATCGATTTGAATTATCAATCATGGGATCTAAACAATGTTAAAAGAGGAAAGGAAGGAGGGATATGACCCCTGAAGAAATGCAAGAAGAGAAAGAGAGAGAGAAAGAGGCCAAACATCTTAGAGGTAGAAGATTGATGATGCACCAAAAGAATATCGACGAAGCTTTAGGATCCACAACAATTGAAGATCCAAACATTACAAATACCATGGGGATACCATGGGGGATATGATGGATGCAAAAGATGAGGTCCAAGAGGTGAATCCAAAAAAAAATGAATATAGACAACAATGCAAGTACGTCTTTGAATGAACCTTTTAATGATGTAGAAAATGTGACAACAAACATGATTTCAGGTACATCTTCAAATTCACCTTTGAATGATACTAAAATTATGGTTATAGATAATACCCTTTATGGAGATTTATTACAAGCATATACTAGTGTTGAAATTGATTCAATTCCTAACATAGTTCAAGTGAAAGAGGTCATGAAAATGACAATACCAATAGTTTTGTTGATGATGAAAACCCTTTTGTTGACGCGAATGAAAATCCTCCTGAACATGTTGAAATTGAAAATCCTCTTGTTGTTGAAATTGAAAATCCTTTTGTTGTTCAAAATTAAAATCCTTTAAATGTTGTTGACAACGAAAATGAAAATCTTTTCCTAGATGAAAATGAAAATATTTTTCAACAAGGTGCAACTAAGAATTATAACCATGATGATGATACTGAAAAGTATTTTTTAAATATAGAAAGTAATGCTTTGGATGGTCTTCCTGGTAAGCTATCTTGGAGGCAGATAAACAAGTATGCTAATAGAATATAGAAAGAATTATTTTGTAAAAATAAAATTAGCTTTGCAATGTCAATTTATGATGCAATTAATGAGAATGTCGAAAATGAGAAATGCAATTAAAAGGTAGGCATTTATGAGAAACAAAATAAAAAATATGCATCTATTAAACATGCTATATCTACTGTTGCTAGTGCCAATGAGTGTATTGGAAAAAATGAGTCAATCTAAAGATAAGAATGCAACATGATGAGCTATAACAATTGCTATAGTCAATAAAAACACTTTGGATAAAAGAATGGTAAAAAATATCAGTGGAATTTTAAGCGTGCATTTGATCTTCAATAACTTCTTTGTCTTCCGGCCTAGGAACAGGTTCCTAAATTTTTTTTTTCTCAATCTATTCCAACTCCTTTTCCATTTCCTTCAACTAGCTCTAATCATAGCAGGATCCTTCAACTATCTTGTGTTCAATTTAAGATGGAATGAATCCTTTATTCTTATCTTTAATGATCTAAATTTTTAAGGAGACATTATTCTTGTGCAATGTCCTAGGAGCCAACAACAACCTTCTAATCCCATGCATCTCACAAAATATACATTAACGCCATTAGTAACAAATTTTCCTCCTCTATCTGATCTCAAGTATTTAATTTTTCTATTAGCTTCATTTTTAAATATAACTTTCACAAACTTGAATGTAACCCAAGTCATTCTAGAATGATAATCAATTGAGAACATAAAATGCATTTCACCCTATAGACTCCTTATTCTAGTTGGACTGCATAAGTATGTGTATACCAACTCTAATTTTTTGGTAGCCAATAGTTCTATTTATTCTCCCTCTTTATGTTATTTGTAGACATTGTTATCTATTTTGATTAATCTTGATAGATCTCTTACTTCCCTTGCTGAACTAATCCATCAAATTATCATATTATGTGTAACACATCATTCCATACCACAACCAACTTTCATCAGTCAGGTAATGCCTTGTAGTACAATCCAACAAATACATATTTCTTCCATTTCTTTTTCCCACAGCAAAAATATTTTTGGATCTCTTCCAGATTACACAACCATCATCAATAAAGACAACATTATATTCATTTTTGCGCATTTGTCAAACACTTAAAAGGTTATGATGCATTCCTTTTACATAGTACACATTGAAAATATTATATATCCCATAAAAAATAATAGAACCCATTCCAACAACTTGTGCAACCTTTAAATAATATCCATATCTAATAGATCCACCACCACATTTTTAAAGTTTCACAAACTTTTTTTTTTATCTGTGATCGCTTTTGAATGGAGCTTTGAACCACTGAGAGAACAGTTTGGGGCTCTCATCCCCATGGTTACATTTCTAGTACTCAGACATGAACACCTTACTAAATTTTTCTCAAGTTGTAACAATATCTTTATAACTCCTGTTTGATGAGAACCTTATATCTCCCTTTGAGCAATGGTTACACGTTTCTCCTCATATCTCCCTATGAGAGTGTAAAGGAGAAAATGATGTTAATAGAATAAGAGTGTTTTGATACTAAAATCACTTATCACCTTACATTTAATGTTTAGAGTGGAGGGATAAATAAGACATTCCCCATTATTCTCAAATGCACAAAGGAAGGATCCAAATTGATCAACCCAAAAAGGATCAATGCATAAATGAATCAATCTATTGGAAATAAGAATAAAGAAGGAGATCCTACGTTTTCCTCTTAAAATGTGTCTGAATGAATGTAAATGTGTGATAGATGTGGAATGATTAATGATTTGAATTTAAATGGATAGGAGAAGTGCACTAACCTTGAAATGTTGGAGATCAAAGAATGTTATTTTCTGAGGTATGTAGACTATTTCTCAAAAATCTGAAGTATGATACAGAATCAAAACACAGAGATGAACAAAACCCAGAAATATTTTTCTGAGCTAATGTCGTCTTATGAAATATTTCAAAATTGACCCACAAATGTCACCCTTGACCCAGTAATCTCGACGCTGACCTGCACAATGTCGACAAAAAAATCTGTTCACAAAGCCCGAAAGAAAGCCGAAAAGGGTATCTGTATCTGAGTCCAAATCCACAGTCCTAAACCTATACCTGCAAGAAAAAGAGGTTTGTTTGTTAGGGGGGAGGGGTTTTCCTTAGTCAAACCCTAGCTTTGGAATTAACCTTAAATATATGTAATTGAAATTGCAGAAGTAAACAAAGTAAATGCATAAATTCACCTTTCTTGTAAAAATTCCTTGTGGCGGATTCAAATCTGTGGATCCACAAGTATACACCAAAATGTGGAATTTAGAATGTATGATGTCTTCAATCTCTTGCTTTTAGATCTCCAACACCAAGTCTTGAATGGGTTCTTGATTTGGAAGAGTCTTGGAAGAAGGTGGATGGAGAGATCACCAAAAGGGCACTATGTAGTTTGAATCCTTCAATGGCCTCCAATGGATCTCCTTCATGAAAATGGATGCTAGAATGCTTGAGGATGGATGAATGCTTACTTGAATTCATGCTCCTTAGCTTGCTGGAATTGCACTTGATGATAGTTTGAGAATTCTTGATCACGATTAGAACACTTCTTTTTTTCTCAATATCACTTAGAGAAAATGAGAGGAGAAGGCTCCCTTTTATATGAAATTAGGGAACCATCTTCTAAGGAGGCTGACATAGGACAATTAAATTCCCATTAGAGCCTCTACCCCTAGGAGAGGACCTATTTAAATATAATTTAGGAATCACCACTTTGGAACCCGAAACAGCCAACCCAGAAGCGGGAAATAACTTTTGCAAAGACGAACATCCAAAAATTGTGGGACCCTGAGATTTGAACCTTGGGTCTAGGTCAAGGTCAAGGTCGACATAGACCCAAAAGGTTGACCCTGACATTAAGGTCAAAGACCTTAGATCTGCAGTCCAGGATGCCAAAAACTAGATGGAATGAAGTGGAAAGAGAGACAAAATAGGGGGAAAGCTAGGTCAAAGTCAAGAACCCATTCAAGGTGCTTGATATGACCCCAAAAAACCTACTTGGAAGGCTAAACCAGCCTACCATGGAAGTGCTTCCATTTTTTGACTATAAATTTAGCCCCCACTTTAGCGGGAGTATGGAAATAAAACATGCTCACGGTAAAGTTAGAAGAAAGACACTGGTGGATTGCGACGGAGTAGAATATCACTAAGTCAAGGACATGGGCCCCTACACCAAGGATTCTTTCCTAGTAAGATTCCCACCTTACTATCAATCAGCAAGGAGGGAGAGCCCAACAGGTTCACCCATAAATTGTGCTTGTAATTTTAAATGTGTCTTCTGATGGCTTTAAAAATATCCATAGATCTACATTCTTGTATCACTATTGAACATAAAATGCATGTCCATTCATGATTTAGAAACTTATGTGTGTTACCTTTCAAGGATTTAGCATATTGTAAAATAAAAGGGTGCATATGTTTTTAGGATTTAGCAACTTGTGTGCATTACCTTCCAAGGATTTAGCATATTATAAAATAAAAGGGTGCGTATCTCTTCAGGATTTAGTAACTTATGTGTGTTACCTTCTAAGGATTTAGAAAAAATAAAAGTAAAAATGCATGTCCCTTCAGGATTTAGTAACTTATGTGCGTTACCTTGCAAGGATTTAGCAAAAATAAGAGTAAAAATGCGTGTCTCTTCAGGATTTAGCAACTCATGTGCGTTACCTTCCGAGGATTTAGCATGCTGTAAAATGTAAATTAATGTAAACTATAGTAAAAGTGAGACCCTATATATGCCCCCTCCTTATCATGACTACCCACTAGGAAAGATAAGGAAGAGAAAAGAGGATACCTACTTCACAAGGTAAGGAGATATCCATCTTTACAACAATGTATACCATATTCTTAGCAAAGAATCTTGACCCTTACATCCAAGAACATAGATAATCATAAAATGGATATGTCACTTATGAAAAAAGAATCCTCAAAATGGTAAGAGATCTTATCAACAAGGCCCTCACCATAGAGGAGTGATTAGGATAAAATTTCATCTTCGAAAGAAAGAGGGACCAAATATTCAATCATCAAGCCCCCTACAATGAAGAGGAAGAGGAATCTCAGAATGAAGGAGTCAAACTCTAACAAAAGCAAGGGAAAGAGTTTATAAAGAGCATAGTTTTCAAAATAAAGAAGAGGTGATGACCTAGGACAATCACCTCTTGTATAAGAGGGTATCCATAGTAAAAACATAAATCTTTATAAGAAAATAATGTTAATGATAAAAAAATTCCACTAAGCTAAGGAAAGTAGATCCTTAGATAGAGGAAGAAGGAAAGTACCTTGCCCCCAGGGGTGAGAGCAAGGGATATATCAAATTATATTAAGAGATATTATAGAAAAGAGATATCATGTGAGAAGTGAAAAAGTAACCCTTGTGAGGGATAACACACTATTCATTTTCCAAGGTGAGAGATTTATCAACCATGGAAACCCAATGTCAAACAACGAAATAGGTTATAATAAAACACACAGATCCTTAATGCAAACCAAAATTTTCATGTATGTTGGATATCACATAATAGATAGATACTACTTAACCAAGGGAAAGTGGATTCCAGAAAGATAGAAAAGAAGGAGATGGCATCCTTCCCCCCAAGCGTAGGAACAAGGATGAAAGGGGACCTATTATATCGCTCGCAATACTATGCAAGAAAACGAGCCCCCAAAGATTAGGATAACATTGTTTACATAATATGAAGTTCCATAATAGGAACATAAATGTTATTTAGAGAAAATAGGATTGAAATATAATTCATTGCCACATGATATATAAATAATTTTACTATCAATGAGCTGCCTAATCTTATAATGTAAAGTATGACATTCATTAGAGTGATCATGAAATCTATAATAGAAACAAAAAGGAAGAATCTTCAAGGATAGACTATGTTTCTTTTTGTGTTTAGGTCTAGTAATCATCTTAGCATGAAGGAGTTTAGGTAGAGCAACCTCTTGGTCAAATTCGTTCATAGGTTCATCATGTTTTGAAATGTCATTTGAGATGTTGGTAACATTTCTATGTTGTTGAGGATTAAATTCTAATCCATAAGAATGCACATGCCCCTCATTCTGTAAGGGCATTTGAATTCCATGTTTATGCTGAGTATATCCTTGATTATGGAATCCTTGTTTAACTAGTAAATGATAACCATGACCATAACAAGAAGCCATATGAAAAGCTGTCAATTGAACTTAAATAGTCACTATATTATCATTAGTATGTTTGATAGATTCACAAGAAGGAAAAATAAAGGAATACATCCTAGGAGAAGATGGGGTAGGATCTTGATTCTCCATAGTATCATTACTAAGAGGGAGAGAATTAAGGGAATTCATATCATTTTTGCTAATGCCTCATCACTAGAAGGAATCCCAATTAGAGGTAATGTATCAATAATGTTCTCTTCTTTCTCTAAAATGTCCACATAATGGGAGTGTGTTTTAGAAAAAGAGTCATAATCATTTATGAATATGTCATCCATTGATAAATCACCCTCTTGTATCAAAGCATCTTTACCAGGAGGAGATAAATCAATGTCTTTATCCAAGGGTTCATCCCAAAAAGTAGAACCACCCATAATGGCTTCATGGGGAAGAGAGTAATCAACATCCAAATCCAAAGGTTCATCCCAAATATGAGGATTATCCTCCCTATCAATAAAGCACATTGTAGGAGCACCTAAAGCTTGATCCCTAAAGGGGGAATAATCATATTCTAAATTAGGCTCATAGAAAAGACATATATTAGGAGAAGAAATAACATCTATCCTTAACTAACTTCTATGGTAAAGGTTAATTGAAGAGATTGTAGAGGAGGATAAAATAGGAATAGGATCAATGGAGATCTTATTCAAACAAATTTCATCATCACTTCCATGTACCTCATTAGGGGATCTATCCTCTTTAGCAACAAAAGCCTCATCAAAGTATTCAAAACAAAAATCATACATGTTGAAC
>MU226101.1:421755-456022 GCA_018584345.1 Thuja plicata
CAAATTGATCAACCCAAAAAGGATCAATGAATAAATGAATCAATCTATTGGAAATAAGAATAAAGAAGGAGATCCTAGGTTTCCCTCTTAAAATGTGTGTGAATGAATGTAAATGTGTGATAGATTTGGAATGATTAAGGATTTGAATTGAAATGGATAGGATAAGTGCACTAACCTTGAAATGTTGTAGATCAAAGGATGCTATTTTTTGAGGTCTATAGACTGTTTCTAGAAAATCTGAAGTATGATCCTGAACTGGAACGCAGAGATGAACAAAACCTAGAAATATTTTTCCAATCTAACACTTTCTTATGAAAAAGGTCGACCTTGACCCACAAATGTCACCCCTGACCTAGTAACGTCAACCCTGACCTGCACAGTGTTGACAGAAAATCTATTCCCAGAGCCCAAAAGAAAGCCGAAAAGGGTATCTAGATCTGAGTCCAAATCTACAGTCCCAAACCTGTACCTGCAAGAAAAAGAGGTTTGTTTGTTAAGGGGGAGGGGTTTGCCTTAGTCAAACCCTAGTTTTGGAATTAACCTTAAATATATGAAATTGAAATTGCAGAAGTAAACAAAGTAAATGCATAAATTTACCTTGCTTGTAAAAAGTCCTTGTGGCAGATTCGAATCTATGGATCCACAAGTATACACCAAAATGTGGAATGTATAATGTAGGATGTCTTCAATCTCTTTTTTGTAGATCTCCAACACCAAGTCTTGAATGGGTTCTTGATTTGGAAGAGGCTTGGAAGAAGGTAGATGGAGAGATCACCAAAAGGGCACTATGTAGTTTGAATCCTTCAATGGCCTCCAATGGATCTCCTTCATGAAAATGGATGCTATAATGATTTAGGATGGATGAATGCTTACTTGAATTTGTGCTCCTTATCTTTCTGGAATTGCACTTGATGATAGTTTGAGAATGCTTGATCACGATTAGAAGACTTCTTTTTTTCTCAATATTGCTTAGAGAAAATGAGAGGAGAAAGCTCCCTTCTATATGAAATTAGGGCACCATCTTCTAAGGAGGCCTACATAGGAGAATTAAATTCCCATTAAATCCTTTACCCCTAGGAGAGGACCTAAGTTAAATATAATTTAGGAATCACTACTTTGGAACCCAAAATAGTCGACCAAGAAGCAGGAAATAACTTTTGCAAAGACTGACATCCAAAAGCTATGGGACCCTGAGATTTAAACCCTGGGTCAAGGTCAAGGTCAACCTTGGCCTAGTTCAGGGTCAAGGTCAAACTTGACCCAGGTCAGGGTCAAGGTCAACATAGACCCAAAAGGTTGACCCTGACCCTGAGGTCAAAGACCTCAGATTTACAGTCCAGATGCCAAAAACTGGATGGAAAGAAGTGGAAAGAGAGGCAAATAAGGGGGAAATCCAGGTCAAAGTTAGGAACCCATTCAAGGTTCTTGATATGACCCCAAACCACCTACTCAAAAGACTAAACCAGTCTACCATGGAAGTGCTTCCATTTTATGACTATATAGAGAGAACCGCCTCTAACCATAAAAAAAATATCCTTATCTCCTAAGAGCTGATGGTAATCCCCTTATATCTCCCAATTATCGTCTCCCCTCAATCCTTATGACTCCCTTCCAATCTACGCAGTCTCTCACTAGTAAATTTTGGCCATATTTTTGATGTGAGTTGGTCAATTTTTTTATGTCGGTTGGTCGGCCAAACGACCACTCTGATTGTCAAAGTTTTTTTGTCAATTAAGCAACCCGAAAAATGTTGTGTCAAATTATCAACCATAATAGTGGTCAAATGATCATTTTTATTATGCGTTGAGACTGTGAACATTCTGGTTGATATAGTCCATTGATCATTGTCATCATCATCGAACTATCTACTTCAGTAGGCATTGGGACTGTGGCATTCCGGTTGAAATAGTTCATTGATCATTGTCATCATTATCGAAATATCAACTTCAGAATGCATTGAGACTGTGGCATTCCAATCAAAATAGTTCATTGATCATTTTTATTATCGTCAAAATAGACACCTCAGAATGCGTTAAGACTACGAAATTCTGGTCAAATTTTTTCGTTGATCTAGTTTCGGGCTGTCAAAATAGAGACATCAAAAAGTGTTAAGACTATAGCATTTTGGTCGAACCATTTCATTGATATATTGGATGGTAATTGAAATAGCGATGATATATTCATTTAAAAATAATAATAATATATATTAATCATCTATTAATATATATAATATATTTCCTTTTACTAATCTTTTCATTGAAAGTATAATAGTTGAATTAAAATATGCTCCAGATTGCTTACAAATCTAATGCACTATTACACCCTCCTATGCGAATTATATCTACACATCTAAATATAATGAATATTTTTTAAAACATGTCAGCACAAGTAAGGAAATTTTATAATTTTGAAATTTGATATGTATATATGGTATTTTGCAATGCCATGAAGATGTTAATACAACTAAAACTACACTTATTTTACAATAAAATGCCAAATGAAAAACATAATAATGATTTTGAACAAATAAACTAGTCATAATACTTGTTTGGAAGATATTGATATTGATTAATACTGTTAATAATTCCAACAATAATGATTAATAGTGTTATCTTAATGATTAATAGCCAGAAAATTTTAATACTGACATCATTAAATTATCATTAACATAATTACTAATAGCTTTCAAATTAAAGATGTTTGTGTACCAAAAACTATTAATATAGCAAAGACAAAGAGGATTTCAAAGGAGAAATCTGAATTCTCTGCATTTCATTTTTACAGCTTGCAGTGTGGGTAAATTGTCAGTATCTTACTTCCATTCAAGTTCTAGATGCTCAACTATACTACGAGTATGATTTTAATTGCTATATCTCAAGATTGATTGATTGTTTGCATGTGGTGTTAGGTTTTTTAGTATCAATGTTTTTGCACCAACCTAAGTGGATGTAACTATTGGCATATTACATTATTTTTTATTTTACAATTATCTGTTTTGATTACCACTTTTTGGATCTATCTTATGTGCTTCCTATTTAAAGGCACATTGTTTGAATCAAATACAGATGTTTAAGTCAATGAATTTTTTATTTTGGATTCACATGTGGTACCAAAGAAGATGCGTAGTGTTAGCATAATACATGTTTCACCATTTTGTCTGTAATCTGTAAACCAACTACTTTGTGAACTATTTAGATCAACAATCCAAAGGGCATCTAAAGGGTATGCTGATGAAATGGGGAGGCAACTAATTTTCTAGCTACATGAGATTGGAATCAACACATAACTTGCAATTATGATTTGGAGTTTTATTCACACATGGAAAAGGTTTGACAAAATTGAAGGATGTTAGCTTGTGTCCCATGAATCATGTGACCCTTTGAAAGTTGACTATTCTTCGTTGATTGTAAATAAATTTTTCAATAAAAGAGGAGAAGGATAGAAACTTCTACATCTTTGTCGGGCTTCACGTTAATTCCACCTGGTATATGTTGTTATTAATTTTCCTTTGACAAGGTAGGCTAAGGTCTAATTGAAAGATTAGTTGATACTTTTTTAGTGTCTCATTCAACCATTGCTTTAATAGGGTTGAATCTCAGAAAAATTAAAAGGTGTACTCTTTCTCTGACCTTCGCGACATTATTAAGAGAAGAGGATGTATTTTGAAGAGTATGCAGCATATGATTGAATATCAATGATTTCCAAAGTGGAATACTATTTTTGAGGGTATATTCAATCTCATTTATTCAGGTGCTTGGAAGGTCAAATTTCAATAACTAAAAAAAGTTTACAAAATGTTTCAGCGTTGTAAGGATCCAGACTAATCTTGGGCAGTATCCATTCACATGGTACTGACCAAGCATTGAGCATTCATACTGATATTCTTCCCCTGCCTCTATGACAGAGCTATTAAATTGGTGAGTAGGAATAAAAGATAAAACAATAAAATCAGCACATGGGGAGGTGATGATCTACAATATATTTTGAAAGAGAAGAATAAGAGGGCAATGAAAAAAAACAAACAAACATGGAAACTACCCCTTCCTCTACATCTAAAACTGAAAGATATAGGTGAAATTGTGATTTTTCAAACCAAAATAGGTGAAATTGTAATTTACCAAGAAGCTAATATAGGATTGAAAGTTATTTAATCTAATTTTTGTTGTTTTGCAATTGTAGATTGGATTGAAAGTTAATAAAATTGTGATTTTATAATGGTAAGACCACTCTAGGGCACTATGGGATACATGATCCCATATGCCCATGAGTCAAAAAATGTTATAGCATATAATGTGATTTCATCTAAGTTTTACTTTTTTGCAACTACAAAATTAATTGCAAGGTAATAAATTTGTGATTTTATTATGGTAAGACCACTGCTAGGGCACCATGGGATACAAGAGCATATATTCCCAAGAATTAACCTATGATATTGGTATAAGGTTAGAAAGTTATTCCTTTTCAATTATCCTACTACAAATTTTAGTGAAGAGTACCTTTCCTCAAAAAATTTGACTCAGTATTCAAAATATGTGTTCGTTAAAAGGTTTATGAATATTTTGATGAAATAATCTGATGTTTTAAAATCTTCTAATGCCTTAGACCTTGAAGATGTGAACATCTAATGGTTTTTTGGAACATCAGTAAAGCCAACTAGCTTTGCAGATTTGCTGAAGATATTAATAGATTTTGTGATCTTAATGACAAGTGAGAATAGAGAAGAAGGATAAGATATAAAAGTTCTCCTATACTTTTGAGAGACACTCTATTACTCTACTGACTATTGAAATTTTCAGGGTCAAAAACTAAATTATTCTTCACTCTGCATTGACTATCTCATTGAAGCACATGAAGGAACACTGGAAAGCAGGGTCTGAGAATTTGTGACATGTTAATCTACATATTTCCGTCTAGACTGAACTAGTATATATTTTAAAAAAAATATATTACAAAAAATTACAATATGCCACTTTTTACAACATGTGGAATTCATTCTGGCATTCTACTCACAAATAATGACAAACCACTTTTGATGTTCCAAAAGGTAATGATCCTGTTGCATTGGACATGTTATCCATGGGAAAGGGAGTTGCATTGGACATGTCATCCATGGGAGATGGATAGATTATTGGTCATCATTGACCCACCAAAATTGCTCCTATGACTGTGTGTGATGAAAACTATGACTATCGAGGAAATTATTGTTCAGATAAATGTGCAAGAAATATGGCAAACCATTGCAAACAAGTTGTAAAAAATATAATGTGCCTACTTCTAAAAAATAAAGGTTTCACAGTGCATGATATAATAACTACAAATATTCTAGAATGTAACCATGTATAATATTTCAATTTATATCTGTACAAAAGATGTACAAATGTACAAAAATCTTCTAAACATTTTTTTAATTCATTACCTGGACAGCTTAGCTCGTCAACCAAATTTGCTAGTTTTGGAACATCCAAAGGGAAATGTGGGAGTTTCACCAATGGTATTTGCAAGATGAATACATCAGGTTATATTCAATGCTCTTTCCACCCAGTCTCTTCAAAAACCAATTTCTTGAAGTCATGAATATAGAGTATATATGAAAATATAGTGGGCCTCGCTAGAAGAATTATCATAAAGTATCAATATATCAGTGACATGATGAATAGTGAGCCTTTGACAGTCCTCTAAACACGAAAACCATAAAACAGAAGTCTAAAATGCATGAAGAATAGCAACAAGGGTACCATGGTTCCATCCTACAACATTGAAGAGGGCATTTTTGGTTTACCAAGAAGTCAAAAGATGCCCAATGATAGAAGATATTCATGAACTAGAAGAACCAAAGAGAATTGAGAAGGTCATTTAGACCCTTCACTCAACATGGTCGTCAAGGGTGGTGAAATATGAAGTATTTCAATTGAAAATGACAACAAAGAAGAAAGAAAACATACTCTTGAGAAAAACATTAAAGAGCTTAAAGAGCACAAATATCAAATATGGAAGTCAAAAGATCAAAACATAGAAAATGGATAGTTTTGAGGGTTTGAAGAACTAGATAAAAGATACAAATGACTTCCAGCTGTAACAATTTGACAATGATATATATGAAGGTACAAAGAAGGGAATGTATGGCCAGTAAAAGAACAAAAAAACCTCAAAGAACATGTATCATTGTTTTTGAGGAAGCAAATCAGTCAAGGAGAAAAAAGCCATAGTTTGAAGATGTAAACTCTCTTGCATTATCTTTTCGTTAGGTTGTAACTTCTAAGTTTCAAAAAACATATTGATTGAAAGGATTGTTAAGTTTCAAAAAATTAATAGAGATAGGAATTAAATTATGCCACACCAAACTAGTTGGATTTGGTAGTTGACCCTATTTCAACAGTTTATCAACATCACATAGTAATTTGACTAGGGATCCAATTCGGAAGCCCAACTAAAAATATATTACCAGTTAAGCTCACCCATTTAAGTTTCTTGTTTATAATTTGGATCCATATAAAAATGTCAAACATTGAGAAATTTAGAATATTGTACACTAGATGTTAAACATAAAACAATTGAAGAAAGTAAAATGAAAGTAATAAATGTAGATTACTGCACCTCTGAATTGGAGACCTTGCTAATTCCCATTAATTCCTTCTTGACCATCACTCTACAATGCCATGAATGTGAACATTAGATCAAATTCGCATGCGTACAAACACAAGTAAACTAATCAAACAATAGGATTTAAGAGTACAATTATAAATTACCTTTCTATCAATTTTCTTTCTCTTGTTCAACAATATTTGATAGGGAGCCTCCTTGGTAACCTTATGAGTTTTCTTGAACTCTTCTTAGGTCAATCTTAGGACCTCTAGGGATTCCTCAATCCACCCTCTAACAACTTGGAAAGATTCAATTCTTTCCCTCCAACCAAGAGACTACCTATCTTGTTAGATACACCATTGTTGTGTTCCTCAAGAACATTCCTCCTAAATTTCTCCAAGCCCTAATATTAGTTTTGGATTTGCAGGAGGGCCAGAGCTTCAATCAACTCCATTCTTGTATTGCAAACTAGTTTTGAAGCACCAAGTTGAGCCATTTCTCCATCGAGTCTTGGATTCCTATCTTTTAGGCCTTGTAACCTTTTTCCACCAATTAGGCTTCCTAAAAAGTAGGAGAACACTTTTTCAGTCAAAAAAATTCAAAGGACCCCCAAATCTCTTGTGGTATTCTTCAATTAAAGAAAAAACCCACAAGGATTTTCTAGGTCTCAGGGTCCAGTACTGTCCGTACACCCTGTTTCTTGAAAATGGCTTCTTTCTTGTTTTTGGACCAGTTTTAGGTCTTTGGCTTCAAACCTTGGAAACATGATGTCTTGGGCACTCCTCCACATTAATAAATACCTGCATAACATCACTCTTTACATCCATGGCCTTCTTGGCTCATGAAAATAACCTCCTGCAACTTTAAACTAATTGTTATCTGATCTTCCTAACCGGGCTATTCATTTAGCTTGCCTAGGGAAAGATCTTAAAAATCATTGCCAACACTTTCAAAGCTCCCCCTTCCAAATTATTTAATCTCTATGGACCTAGTCTCCATTCCCAAGTGGCCATACAGAACCAATGGTGGGAAGTGGAGTTAGGTCCACATCTTTGCTTCTCAGTCAGAATTGGACAGCAAACAGTCCAAAACTAAATAATTTACAAACTACAAAAGGCAAAAACTAAAAATCAAACTAACTATTGGAAACACTCCAAAACATATGCACAAATTAATTCCATGGGTTACAATCACAAATTCAATCCAGCTTCATTAACTTTGAACTTGTTTCACTCAAAAACTCCTTGCTCAACAGTATACAGTCTGTACACAATAATCTCAGAGCCCTCAAATTAGGGTTTTCCACCACATATATCCTCTAACTTAAATTTATTCACCCTTGGTTAAACATCCCCTGTTCTAGACACCGAAATCTCAAGACAACCAAAAATGTTGTCAACAACTTTTGAAAAGTTGCTAATGTTGCTATGCAACATTTTACATCTTTTACACAATTCCACTTTCCTTGTGTTTCAACACTAGTTTGACCTATCCAACCTTAGTTAGACCTTATAGGATACCTAAGGACCCTAAAGACCACCATGACATCACCCTATCATTTTCTAACATCATCAAGTACAGATCACTTAATTGAGCCAAAAAGAGCTATTTGACCAAATAGAAGCATAAAATGAAAACTATCTAAAACACGCTTGGTCCACATGACCTTCTGTATTTACATTTCCCTACAAGAGGGTATTTCACACACTTGCACACCCAAAATGGTATGAGACTACCAAACTTTCTAGCTTCTCAAGGGTGCTCCTGCACCATACTACTAAGGCTAAGAACTTATGTCACCTCTGGGGACAAGAGCTTAGGATCAATTCCTTGTTGCTTGAATTCATTCTCAGCTACCCAAGTAGCCTCAGCCTCTAACATGCCTGCCCACTGAATGAGATGCTCCATATAAGTTCCCTATCTAGTATTCTTCTTCACCCGAGAGTCTAAAATCTTCACTACCCTTAGTGTTGAGGTAGGGGAAATCTGAACATCTACTACTATGTCTTTACCATCTAACTGTAACTCAGTGGCTATTAGTGTAGGTCCTTTATACTAGACTAAATCCTACACATTGAAAACAGGAGATATTGCCAAATTTTTTGGCAAGTCAAGTTTATAGGCATTTTTCCGATACTTTGCATGAATCTTGCAAGGACCAATCCTCCTCATCTACAGCTTGGTGGGGACTCCCTTTTGCAATCTAGACTTGTTTAGATGTACCATCAAAAGATCACCCACAGCAAACTGAAGGTCTTTTCTTCCTTCATCAACTCTAGCTTTTAATTTTTGTGTAGCCTCTTGGAGCTGCTTCTTTACTTGCTCATGAACTTCCTTCATGGATTGAGAAAAATCATCTGCATGTGCACTCCTTCCTTCTGCATTTTCAAATTTTATTAATTCCAACACACCTCTAGGGTGCAACCCATAAACTATTTCAAAGGGGATTTTTCCTGTTGTCCTATTTACACTGTCATAGTAGGCATATTCAGCCTGTGGTAACATCTGATCCCACATCACTCCATACTCCTTTGTCAAGCACCTAAGGAGATTTCCTAGCACTCTATTGATCACTTCATTCTGACCATCTATTTGGGGATGGTAGGCTGACCCAAATGATAGATTGGTTCCCAACCTTGTCCACAAGGTCTTCCAAAAATGCCCCATGAATTTTACATCTCTGTCAGATACTATGCTGATGGGTAAACCATGAATCTGGACCACTTCCTTAAAGAAAAAATGTGCAATATGGCTGGCATCATGGGTGGTTTTGCAAGAAATGAAGTGACTCATCTTTCTAAACCTATCTACAACCACAAATATACTATCTAAACTAGTCTTGGTCCTAGGCAGCCCAACAATAAAATCCATACTAATACATTCCCAAGGCCTATTAGGAATGGGCAAGGGCTGATACAAACCTGCATTAGATGAGATTCCCTTAGCTTTTTGCCAAATCAAACATTTCTCCACATACTTCCTAATGTCCTTTTGCATCCTAGGCCAATAATAGAACCCTTGTACTAGTTCTAGTTTCTTATTTAGGCCGAAATGCCCACTTAAGTTGTCATTATACATCTCTTGAATCACATTCTCCCTCACAGATCCTTTAGGAATACATGTGGCTTCCCTTATCTAAACAAGAGATCATTCTGAATAGTATAGTCTGCAAATTGACTATGGAAATGGTTTTTGAACTCTTTACATACCTTGTATGCTTCTGAGAAGTCCTCATTACCTTCATAAAGCTCCTTGAAGCTTTCTATGCCTATGCTTTGCAGCTGCACTTCTTGGACTATCAAGAGTCTCCTAATCAAAGCATCAGCCACTTTATTCAACTGCCCTTTCTTATTTTTGATAGTAAAGGTATAGGCCTACAAATATTCCATCCATTTAAGGTGTTTTTTTTCTCAACTTCTCCTGAGAATTGATAAAACTCAAAGGTTTGTTATCAGTATAAACTACAAATTCCTTGGGGAAAAAATAGTGCCTCCATTTTCTCAGGGATTGTACCAATGCATATAACTCTAGGTCATAAGAAGAAAACCTCTTCTTTGCCTCATTCAAATTCTCACTATAAAATGCCACTAGCCTATTCTCTTGATTCAATACTACCCCAACAGCTATACCACTTGCATCACATTCAAGGGTAAACAACTTGTCAAAATTTGGCAAATACAAAATTGGTTATGTTGCCACTCTCTTCTTCAATACTTCAAAACCTCTACCAGCCTCTGGATTCCACTTAAATTTGGTCTTTACTCCTCCCTTAATTTTATCTAAGACTGGTGCACATATTTCACTAAAGCCTCTAATGAACTTCCTATAAAATTGTGCAAGTCCATGAAAACTTCTTACCTCAAAACTGCATGTAGGGGTAGGCCAATTCAATATTGCTTCAACCTTGCTGGGATCCATCTTCAAGGTTCCTTGTGACACCACAAAACCAATATAGATCAACTCTTGTTTCATAAATTCACACTTTTCCAAGTTAATGGACAACTTCTCATGAAGTTTCTTCATCACAATATGTAAATGTTGGAGGTGTTCCTCCTTTGTCTTACTAAAAATCAGGATGTCATCTAGGTACACAACTACAAATCTGCCTATGTATTCCTTCAACACTTCATTCATCAACCTCATAAAGGTGTTTGGAGCATTGCTAAGCCCAAAGGGCATAACCAACCATTCATAGAGCCCTTCTGTTGTCTTGAATGTTGTCTTCCATTCATCACCCTCCTTAATTCTGATTTGATGGTACCCATTCTTCAAATCCAATTTGGTTTAGTACATTGCTCCTCCCAAACAATCCATAAGATCTTCAATCCTAGGAATGGGAAACTGGTATCTCATAGTGATCCTATTAATTTCCCTTGAGTCTGTACAAAGCCTCCACTTGCCTCCCTTCTTTGATGCTAGAACCACTGGCACTGCACATGGGCTAATGTTTTTCCTAATTAGGCCTTGGTCCAAAAGTTCTTGGACTTGTTTAGCTATCTCCTTGTTTTGGTCAGGATTCACCTTGTATGCAGCCTTGTTTGGTAGAGATGCTCTGGGTATGAAGTCAATCTGATGACTTATGTCTCTTGGAGGTGATAACATTGTTGGTGTCCCATCACTAACTATGTCTTTAAACTCTTTCAACAAATCTTGCACTTCCCTTGGAAATGGTGTTTGTTCCATCTTCTTCTCTTCACTAGGCTTAAGCGTGATAGCATAGTGTAACCCTTCTTCACTCTTTAATATCTACAAATACTCTTTACCTCCCTACAATAAGACATTAGACTCAGCTGATGTAGACCCCTCATCATCCATAAGTGACTAAATTTTATAAGTGACCCCATCTTTCTTGAAAGAATAAGAATTCTTCTCTCCATCATGCACTATTTTCCTGTCAAACTGCCATGGCCTACCTAAGAGTAGGTGGCATGCATCCATTGGGAGTACATCACATAAGATTCTATCCACATACCTTCCTATTGAAAAATTAACCCATGCTTGCTCATTAACAAGAACATGCTGGCCCTTGTTCAACCATGTCACTCTCTATGGGTTTGTATGGAGTATTTTTGTCAATCCTAACTTGCTAACTACCTCCTCTGATATAATATTATCAATAGACCCTAAGTCTATGATCATCTTTCAAAATTTCCCAAGAATCTTGCACTTTACTTTGAATAGTGCCCTCCTTTTCTTGGCTTCTTCTTTGACCGACTCTTTAATGAGTATTCTCCTAATCATAAGATTCTCCCCACTTTCTGAATCAAGGTTGATGTTAGGGGTTTTACCACTATTATTATCCTCTTGAGCAATGTAATTTACTCTTTTCTCACCATGTGATCTAGAAGCTTTCTTTGGACATCTATAGGCTAGATGGCCTAGTTGATTGCAATGAAAACATTTCATGTTTGCAAAGTGTGAGGCTCTACCTGAACCTCTAGATCTACCCCTTCCACCACCTTGGAATCCTCTTCCTCTACTCATGCTGCCTCTACCACTTGTCTCATTGACTATCTCAGTCAATTTAGCTTCACCTTGGGACCTATAGTCACTGCCTCTGCCTGCAAAGCTGCCTCTTCCTCTATTTTATTTTACTCTACCTCTTCCTCTAGAGGTCTAATCATGTTTTCTCTTTCTCTTTTCTTCTATCTTTAGAGCCATCTGACAGCATTGTCTCACACTTATTAGAGTAGTGAGACTCATCTCCTCTTGTATAGACCACTTGAGCCCATTTTGATATCTAGCCAATCTGATTCTTTCATCCTCCACTATCTTGGACCTTAAACATAACTTTCGAAACTCCTCTGTATATGCTTGGACTTCAAGGTATTTTTGTCTGAGGTTTTGTCTCTTCCTATGCATTTGAACTTCATAGTCATTCGGGAGATAAGTTTGTTTCAGCTTAGCCAACATACCTTTCCATGACACAATAGGGCTCTTTCCCTCTTTCTCCCTTTCATTCTAAACATATTTCCACCAGGTAAGTGCTGGTCCTCTCAATCTAGACTTAGCCACCTTGATTTTTTGAGCATCAGTCACCCCATCACACTCAAAGTGATTCTCAAGACTGTCTATCCAATCCAAAACTAAATCAACATCCATTTGTCCACTAAATAGTGGCACACCCTCCAAGGCTTTACCACTTAAGAATTTGAGTTCCTTCAAGAAGGGTTCCTCTCGTAAGATTGGATTAGGGGTAGGTGTTTCTTCTTCAAAGTCCCACTCCTTCTCCTTAGCTTCTTTTTCCTCTTTTTGGTCTACCTTGTCCTTGACTCTTTAAGCCTTGTCTTAGACTTCATCCAAGAGTATCTCCATTTGAGCCAATCTCTCTCTCAGCAACCTATTATCCTCTTCTTTTTCTTCAACTTTCTTGGCCAATTTAGCATTGGTCACCATCCTACTAGATGCACTAGATTCCTCACTTGAATCTTTGGTCTGCAACATCCACTAGCTGCACTACTTCTTCTTCCCAAATCTTAAACTTGGGTTCTAATACCACTCTGATAGGGAGCCTCCTTGGTAACTTTTTGAGTTTTCTTGAACTCCTCTTAGGTCTCTCTTAGGACCTCTAGGGCTTCCTCAATCCACCCTCTAACAACTTGGAAATATTCGATTCTTTCCCTCCAACCAAGAGGCTACCTATCTTGTTAGATACACCATTCTTGTGTTCCTCAACAACATTCCTCCTAAATTTTGCCAAGCCCTAATCTTAGTTTTGGATTTGCAGGAGGGCTAGAGCTTCAATCAACTCCATTCTTGGATTGGAAACTAGGTTTGAAGCAACCAAGTTGAGCCATTTCTCCATCGAGTCCTGGATTCCTATCTTTTAGGCCTTGTAGCCTTTTTCCATCAATTAGGCCTCCTAAAAAGTAGGACAACACTTTTTCAGTGCAAAACCTTCAAAGGACCCCCAAATCTCTTGTGGTAGTCTTCAAGTAAAGAAAAAATCCACAAGGATTTTCTAGGTCTCAGAGTCCAGTATTGTCCGTACACCATGTTTCTTGAAAATGGCTTCTTTCTTGTTTTTGGACCATTTTTAGGTCTTTGGCTTCAAACCTTGGAAACTTGATGTCTTGGGCACTCCTCCACATTACTGAATACCTGCATAACATCACTCTTTACATCCATGGCCTTTTTGTCTCATGACAATAACCTCCTGCAACTTTATACTAACTGTTATCTGATCTTCCTAACTGGGCTATTCATTTAGCTCGCCAAGGGAAAGATCTTAAAAATCATTCCCAGCACTTTCAGAGCTCCCCCTTCTAGACTCTTGAAGCTCCATGGACCTAGTCTCCATTCCCAAGTGGCTGTACAGAACCAATGGTGGGATGTGGAGTTAGGTCCACATCTTTGCTTCTCAGTTAGAACTGGACAACAAATAGTCCAAAACTAAATCATTTACAAACTACAAAAGGAAAACAACTATAAATCAAACTAACTATTGGAAACACTCCACAACATATGCACAAATGAATTCCATGGGTTATAGTCACAAATTCAATCTAGCGTCATTAACTTTCACCTTGTTTCACTCAAAAACTCCCTTCTCAACAGTATACAGTCCGTACACAATACACTTAGAGCCCTCAAATTAGGGTTTTCCACCACATATATCCTCTAACTTAAATGGATTCACCCTTGGTTAAACATCCCCTGGTCTAGACACTGAAATGTCAAGACAACCAAAAACGTTGTCAACAACTTTTGAAAAGTTGCTAATGTTGCTATGCACCATTTTACATCTTTTACACAATTCCACTTTCCTTGTGTTTCAACACTAGTCTGACCTATCCAACCTTAGTTAGACCTTATAAGATACCTAAGGACCCTAAAGACCACCATGACATCACCCTATCATTTTCTAACATCATCAAGTATAGATCACTTAATTGAGCCAAAAAGAGCTATTTGACCAAACAGAAGCATAAAATGAAAACTATCTAAAACACTCTTGGTCCACATGACCTTCTGTATTTACATTTCCCTACAAGAGGGTCTTTCACACACTTGCACACCCAAAATGGTATGAGACTACCAAACTTGCAGGCTTCTCAAGGGTGCTTCTACACCAATATTATTCTATTCCTTCTTTCCTCCTTCTCTGCACTATTATAAGATTTCATTTCATCTTCAACCTCTTTCTTTTTTTTGTTATGGAGTTTCTCATAATTTTTTACACCATGTATTATGCATTTACATTCAATTACATGCTTTATTTGCATATCATACCACAAATTCATGTGGTAGTCCACATCACTTTCCCTCTTTTGATAGAATTGAAGCTTCAAATGCTCCAAAGACAGGAAGAGATAGACAATGTTTGTTTGTATTTCTCTCTTCCTGTCTTTGGGTCATCTGATGCTTCAAGTGAATTTAGGGTGTAATTTTTAGTCTTTTGATGGTCAATCTTGTATAGAATCAAATAATGCAAAAAATCCACTAGGGGTGGCAAGATCAAGGAAGAACTCAAAAGTAAAAGACCTAAGGGACATACCTAATGCCTCAGGGGCTCATCATAGATGGCGTTGCCTACGTAACTCGTAGAGACATTGTAGTTTAGGTTTAACTTCAAAACCAATCTTTTAAAGGATGGTAGAAGTGGTTACGCAACCCCTTTATAGGGTAGAGTCCCTAGACAATGTCTCCATTGGTTTCCACCCACTTAGGTGAACAATGATGAGATCCTAATTAGATTATACCTACAAATAAGTTATACGCATACCTCCTCATAAGGTTACCTACCCAATGGTTCGTAACTACAATGGAGAACCAATTCTTGTAAGATATTAAGGTAATATCCATGATACCAAAACTACAAGATTTATAATTGTATGAGAGGATATACATATTACCTAATTCTGTGACCACTTATCTTAAAAATTGCATGACATAATTCTATTTGATACTTGCATGTTTCTTTATACTTGCACAACCCTGAATGCAAAGGGAATCACCCATGATAAGGTGTTTTCAGCTATAGAAGGAATATATAAAGATCTGATTTAATTTACAAAAGCTACCTATTCCTATTAATATCAATAGTCAAATCTAGAATAGATTTAATTTTTCAAACACCCAAACATCTAGAAAAGAAAGCTTCATTTTTATTAAAAGTGGTTGTTCACTTTCCAACTCTACCTATACTACCTTCTAAATCATAATAATCCCAATCTTATTCAGTCACCCAAATCAAATAAATATTGACACATTACTTAAATGATGTATTAAGTGGATATATGCAGATACCATATACATACCAAATATTTAAGAGGTTTAACATAGATGGTGATTGAGAAAATTTTACTTTTCCATATAAGTATTTCCAACAAAAGAATAATGTGCATGAATAAAACCAATGAATTACTTGTTAAGAAATCTGTTACCTATTACTAAAGAACACATATATTGGTTCATCAAAATATATGTCAAAAAACATAAAACACCTGAAGAAAGTAAAATGAAAGCAATAAATGTAGATTACTGCACCTCTGAATTGGAGACCCTGCTAATTCTCATTAGTTCCTTCATGAACATCCCTCTACAATGCCATGAATGTGAAAATTAGATCAAATTCACAAGCATACAAACACGAGTAAACTAATAAAAAAATAGGATTTAAGAGTAAAATTGCAAATTACCTTTTGATCAATTTTCTTTCTCTTGTTCAACAATATTATTCTATTTCAGCTACAACCTCTTTCTTTGCTTTGTTAGGGAGTTCCTCATAATTTTTTACACCATGTATTATGCATTTATGTTCAATTACACACTTTCTTTGCATATCATACCTCAAGTTCAGTTGTTATTTAACATCACTCTCCCTCTTTTGATTATACTTTATTATTCTTCTGAGGAAACAGATTTATGTTTAGGTTGTGCCATAGCATTTGGACCATGCTTTTGTGGTGGAACGAAATCAAGGTTCTGATTCTTTATCCTATGCATATTTGAAAGGTCTAAATATGAATAGGATGATAAAGAAAAACCTTAAGTTCATTCCAATATATGAACGAAGCTCACAAAAATATAATAAGCTACCATCCACCCATTCAGTTCTATGATGAGTACAAATCTGCACAAACAATTCCAAAATAAAACAAGAGCTGGAGTGTAGCATAGTTCCTTCCAAGTGCAGGCAAGGTGGTTTTTCCAGATATAGATGGTTTTACATGATAAATGTATCTATTTTATTATGGTTACAACCCAATATCAACAAAGAAATTACAAGAATATAAACTTAATTTAGTCAAATTACCTGGCTTCAAATATAGCCAGTGTTCATTTGTATTTCTCTCTTCCTATCTTTGGGCATCCAATGCTCGAAGTCATACTTGAAGGATGTTCACCAAAGGGGGATCCAGATCAGAGAACTCCCTTTCACTTAATAATTATGAAGCCATCAATGGTTTTACATGATAAATGTGCAATAAATATGGAAAACCATTGCAAACACTGTAAAAAAATATAATGTGCCTACTTCTAAAAAATAAAGGTTTCGCAGTGCATGATATAATAACTATAAATCTTTTGGAAAGTAAAAATGTAGAAGATTTCAATTTATATCTATACAAAAGATGTACAGATGTACAAAAATCTTCTAAACATATTTTTAATTCATCACATGGACAACTCATCCCATCAACCAAATTTGCTAGTTTTGGAACATCCAAAGGGAAATGTGGGAGTTTCACCAATGGTATTTGAAAGATGAGTACATAAGGTTATATTCAATGCTCTTTCCACCCACTCTCTTCAAACAAAATTTTCTTGTAGTCATGAATGCAGAGCATATATGAAAATATAGTGAGCCTAGCTAGCATAATTATCATAAAGTATCAATATATCAGTGACATGATGAATAGTGATCCTTTGACAGTCCTCTAAACATGAAAACCATAAAAAGGAAGTCCAAAATGCATGAAGAATAGCCACAAGGGTACCATGGTTTCATCCTACAATATTGAAGATGACACTTTTGGTTTACCAAGAAGTCAAAAGATGCCCAATAATAGAAGATAGTCATGATCTAGAAGAACCAAAGAGAATTGAGAAGGTCATTTAGACCCTTCACTCAACATGGTCATCAAGGGTGGTGAAATATGAAGTCTTTCAATTAAACATTACAAAAAAAATAAAGAAAACTTACTCTTGAGAAAAACATTAAAGAGATTTAAGAGCACAAATATCAAATATGGTGAAGAAAAAATTCCCCATTTCTTTATCCTCCATGGCAGTCTAATCAGATGCAAAGACTTTTAAAAAGAGGGTGAAAGAGACCCCGAGACAAAACCTACAAGAATCAAAACTAAGAGAATGTTGAGTGGAAATTTTGGACAAACTCACACAGAATATGTGAGAAACTTTATAAAATTAATTAAAAGGATTGTGTCATAAATGACATCCTAATTAAGAAAGATACATTAATATAGAGATATAAGTGTATCTTTCTTAATTAGGGTATCATTTATCTATCTCTATATTAATGTATCATTCTTAATTAGGGTATCATTTATGACACAATCCTTTTCATTAATGTTATAAAGTTCCTCACTTATTCTGTATGAGTCTGTCCAAAAGTTCCACTCAACATTCTCTCAGTTTTGATTTTTGTAGGTTCTATCCTGAGGTCTCTTTCACCCTCTTTTTCAAAGGCTTTGAATTTGATGAGACTACCATGGAGGATGAAGAAACGGGGAATTTTTTCTTCACCATATTTAAAGGGTTAAGGAAATCTAGGAGCTCATCTGTATCTACATGAGCTATTTCCTATGTTGTTGCAAGTGCTTTTCCCCTATCCTGAACATCAATTTGTGACAGGAATATCAGTAAAACTATCCGAATAACTCCAAAACCCTAAATAAAAGAACACAATAACATAACATTTTTCAACTATTTAATTTGTAAAATTACAATAAGGTTTACCTTTGCTGAAGAATGGGTGGGTGGAGCATCCCCGCCACCTCTATCATGTGGGGGATCTATGTCATCCTGTGACAAAGATTAAATATAAAAACTTCAGTGAACTAAAAGCAATAGACTTAACAAAAAAATTTATTAGTAAAATGGTATATTGGAGTCATAAACTTGAGGTTAGTTTAAATGGTATATAGTACTTACCCCCCCCCTCCATGATAGTAACTTTTTTTTTATCCATGCAATTCAAATGGTAATTTATTAGAAGTTCTTCCCCTGCACTTATTAATTTTATCGCACATACAAAAATGTGATTCCCCGCATGCGCCTCAAATATGCAATTGGGTTTCTTATTAGTTGTCGCAGGTTGCGTACTATTTATAAAACCTATAATATTCCCTGTTGTTTTTGGTCTCCCATCAATGTACATAGAAAATCTTTTACTTTTACCATTTTCTTTCCATTGTATATAATCTGTTGACAGTGCATACCTACACATAATTTTTTTATATTGAGCAATCCGCATCCAATCATGGAAATTGTAACAATGTCCGAAAAACTCCATCAATTCAACAAATTTTTTGTAACATACCTTTATCCCATCCATGGAAAATAGGTCCAAACCATGTAATGAGGATGGAGCTATGTGATATATCCTCTCGTTATAAAAAAAAATTAGTGTTAATTAGAGGTATCTCCTTGGGTACCCATTCTTTCTTTGAATACCATCGCAAATGGAATGATATTGACCATCACAATATGCACCATCTAGGATGGTCAACCTGCCCTCATTACACATTATGAGTGTTACAATTACAATGGGTATGCGATAGATATGTTGTCCATGTGACGTCCAACTATCGGCAATTTTCGACATCTATATGTCCCATGTAGTGCTTTGGTGTCGGTCATTCTCTAAACACCATTGCAATTGCGATGGTATGCTATATTTTAAAATATATATATATTGAGATTCTCTTTGTTTTGAGAATAGTTTAACATACTCTACTTAATAGGTCCAAACACGTGAAGGTGGAAGCTCAATTGGCCCCTCCTAGGAGCCTCTTATGATGCTTTACGATACTTTCAGACCTCTAAGATGTATTCTTAGGGATCATAAAGTGTCATAAAGGGTCATAAGGGGTCATGGGACACAATAGCCGAGAAACATAAATGTAGGCATCATGGTCAAAATTGTTTGGAGAAACAACATAATTGAGTGATATACCCAGATGATGCAACGCAACCACTACTCCTCTAGTTCCAAGTTGACACTGTAGGATCCAAACCATAGATAAGGAATAAATTTATAGAGCGAAGGAGAAGGGCCATAATGAAGGAAATAATATAGGGATCCTGTATTATTTTGGTCGGTATGCTCTACTCTCTAAATTTATTCTTGGATCCTATAGTGTCAAATTGGAACAGGAGGAGTAGTGGTTGTGTTGCATCGTCTGGGTATACAATTAAATTATGTTGTGTCTCCAAACAATTGTGACCATGATATCTAAATTTATGTTTCTCAGCTACTGTGATATCTACATTTATGTTTCTTGGTTGTCATGTTTATGTTTCTTCACTAGAATCAAGGGTGCAGAAGGTGCTCTACATCATTTGGGTATAGCACTCAATTTCTATACCCAATTGATGCAAAGCACTCTTCTACACCACTTATTTGATTGAAGATAAAGGAAATTGATCCCCTTTTGATAAAGAGTCTTCAAGAAAGATAGATGGTATCCTACCGTTTCTACCTGAAAAGCATTCCCAAGGGAAAAAGAGAAAACAATGATTAGTAGTGTCCAAAAAAAGAGGCAAAATCACAACAACACAATACATAAGGATATAAAGTTCATTAACTAGATAATTTTTTGTAATGATGATGAAGTCATCATGAGGTATATAAAACTAGTTTCGTAAAGAGATGCAAACTGTGTAAAATATTGGTAAGGGGTGGAAAGATCAAGGAAGAACTAAAAAGTAAAAGACCTAAGGGCCAAACCTAATGCCTTGGGGGCTCATCATAGATGGCCTTGCCTATGTAACTCACAGAGACATCGTATTTTGGGTTTAACTTTAAAACCAGTCTTTTAAAGGATAGTAGAATTGGTTACGCAACCCCTTTCTAGGATAGAGTCCCCAGAAAGTGTCTCCATTGGCTGCCACACAATTAGGTGAACAAGGATGAGATCCTAATTATATTATACCTACAAATAAGTTATACAGGTAATCTTTAAGAAACTCACCTTTCAAAAAAGGTGTTAAAAACTGGCGAAATTTAGAAAACTACAGAGGAAATTATTAATTTTATTGGCAAAATTTTTTTCTTTACCAAGAATAAAAATAATCTCAGTTCGCGAATTGTGTTTTTGTTACAGAACTACCTGAATATATATTGGCGAATAAAAAAAATTATTTATAGTATAAAAATATATAATGGTGAATAAAAAACAATATGTATAGTATAAAATATATATATTGGCGAATAAAAAAGATTAATTAAAGTATAAAAATATATATGGGTGAATAAAAAATAGTATGTATAGTATAAAATATATATATTGGTGAATAAAAAACAACATTTATAGTATTAAAAATATATATGGGAAAATAAAAAACAATATTTATAGTATAAAAAATATATATTGGTGAATAAAAAACAACATTTATAGTATAAAAAATATATTGGTGAATATTCAAAACATAGCAATGGGACTATGTGTCAAGTTGGGTGCTACGTATCATTTACTAATAGTGATGATCATTTTGTGAGGACAACTTGCTTAGCTTCAGCAGGCTAAAAGGAGGGTCGATGGCTAAAGGTTACAAAGATACACAACGACCTTGTTGAAGGTAAAAGGCATGCATATTCTGTTTGATCGGATGACCCACTTAGTGACTTAGTCTCAAGATGATCGAAATCTATCAAGAAATTCATTAAGTCTAAATGATGTGTGTCCTTGTGGTGATGTGTGTCCTTGTGGTGACGTGGGTTTGACTAACATGAAGGTGACCGCAGATTAAAGAGTTAAAGGTTTAGCATTTAAAGGTTGAACTTCAAACTGCAAATTGCAATTAATTATTAATGAGACTTATTGACGCCAAGATTTCAATTAGACATTAAAAAGGATAATTTGTACAAGATATGAGCTATGATTCATAAACATTCATTATTTTTATTTTTGGTGTCAAGTCACCTTATGTGAAACATTCCTTCACAATTTAATGCGGCCGCCAAGTTGTCAGTTCAAAATTTATAATCACAGCTACGATATGGTGGTTCGAAGAACATGTCAGCAGTCTGCGTAACTTGATTAGTTACATAATCCAGGACAATATTTTGATTAGACATTAAAAAGGATAATTTTACAGGATATGAGTTGTGATTCATCAACATTCATTATTTGTGTTTTCAACTTTAGAGCCAAGTTACGCAGGGTACAAAGGCGGATACAAATGTCTACAATTTTTTTTATTGATATTCATTAATTTCCTTTTCTGAGGCAAGCCACCTAACGTGAAACATTCCTTCAAAATTTATTGCACCTAGAAAGTTGGTGATTATTTTATTTATATACTCCTTGGTAGTGAAATTGCAGAACATAGAGCGCTTTCTAAATTCTAAATTTGGAATCTTGGAAGACAAAAATTTAGAATGGGTCTTCCAGTAGCTGAGGGATCATCAAATGATAACCTAGAACCTGTTATCCAACAAAATTTGGATATGGAGGAGGAGATTCAGCAGGATGTCCTCTGTCATCTTATGTCTGTAGCATGGGATCATGCTACCAGTTACGCTGGATACCAAAGTGACATGTTCAAACTCAAAGTAGAACATGAAAAGGCGGAGATGCACACCATTTTTCATGATCATGGCTTCGACTAGGAGGGGTTCCAGGAGTAGATGATCTGGTTATTTGCTTCTATGCACATCGAATGATCTTTTTTTCTTTGTGGATAGTATTATTATATTATAGTATATACTTTATACTATAACATATTAAAAAATTACTATTAGTCTATTAGTATTAGGATATGTAGGAGTCGACTGTTGGACTGTCGAACTAGGATTTTGTAATTTCCTCTGAAAGTTCAAAACTTCAATGGATCTTAGGAAAAATTTTGTTACTTGTAGACTTGTAGCTATAATTTGTAAATACAAAATTTGAATGTACTTTTAATTTTGGTTTTAACTTTTGGAAACGGTTGGAAGCTTGTCGCTTCTCCTTCTGGGGAAACCACAACCATTCAGGAATTCAGTCACTCACTAATTAGTGAATCTCAATTGGTGATCCAGTTACCAGTATTATGTATACCTAAATTCATAATACCAGTTTTTGAATTTTATAGTAATACTGTAAGTTTATACATATGAGAACTAGAACTAGAAGACTCTTTTTCAAATAGTGTTATAGGTTACTATTTTTAGTTTCACCCGTTATTTGCTAATACTTCAAATTTCAATACTAAATAGTCAATACAGTAACATGTTACATGAATCATGACTCATGAAATTGAATAATAGTTTTATAAATTGAAAAATGTGTAAATTGTAATTATTAATTAACTTGAACTTTGAAGTATCTGTGAGTGTGAGTGTGAACTGTGATTCTGTATAAAATTATAAATACCTATATGTATTAACTGATTTATAATGCTAAATCATGAATCCACAATTCACTTCACTGACTAAATGAGAATTTTGACGCTTCTAAAATCTAAAGCCCACATGGCACATTAAAATTTGGAACCCACTCCAAGCTCCGAAGTTATGAATGGCTATTTCGTAACTTCTCAACAGTTAAGTTTTTTTTTATGGTGATGGGTTTTGAAGTTACACCTGGCTATTTCGTAACTTCTAAATGGTTAAATTTTTATGATGGTGAGGGGTTCTGAAGTCCCGGCTAACTTCGTAAGTTGTTGAAAAGTGAGAGTAAGTTGGAATAAGAACCTAGGCTTAGATGTATAGTTAGCATAACTTCGGCCAAATCTATGCTGGAAGTGACAGTTTTGAGTTGATAGTGACGCTTTTCTAAAAAAGGTAATTCTATATAAAATTATAAATACCTATTAACTGATTTAGAATGCTAAATCATGATGGTGATGGGTTCTAAAGTTAAGCCTAGCTATTTTGTAACTTCTCAACGGTTAAGTTTTTATGATGGTGAGGGGTTACTAAGTTACAGCTGGCTATTTTCTAAATTCTAAACGGTTTAATTTTTATGATGGTTAAGGGTTTCAAAGTCCCGAATAACTTCGTGCTTAACTTCGTAAGGTGTTGAAAAGTGAGAGTTGCATGCCACGTGGAAAGTGCTGAAAAATGGAATGTTGGCAGAGCTTTGTTAGTGTTTCTTGGTTGTTTGTGATCTAGGGTTAACCTTAGATGTACCGTTAGCATAACTTCAGAAACATGCCAATTATTTTCTCTCGAATCGCCCCCAAATCTATGCTAGAAGTGACAGTTCACAGTGACACTTTTCTGAAAAAGGTAATTACTAATTTCATGCATGTGCGCTTGATGAGATTTTAATTTTTAATAGAGTAGGTGGCCTGGTGGCTAGTTGTGAACTTGTGTGTTTCTTATTAGTTATTAAATACAGTTCACACTTCACAGAGCATCCTTAATTTTTAGATTTGAAGAAAAATAGAGAGTTGAAACCTTTAAGTGTAGACAAGGAGCTTACTACTTAGAGTTTAGTATACATAAATAATGGCAGAACAAGGATCTCCTGATTTTGTTGTAGAACTGGAAAAGAGTTTACATTCAAGAACAAAGAGGCCAAACATATACACTAAAGAATGGATAAAACTATTGCCTGGATATTTAAATTTGCAATCAGCTAAAGCTTATGAATGGAGGGACCCTTATGCATTCTGCAGGGATGTTGTCTGTCCAAACACAATTGGGTATGAGCTCTTCATGTATTTCTATAACAATAGATTGAGAGGCCCTCCTATTTCAAACCCATGGGATAGGAACTTGGGAAAGTTAATAGTACTTGAGGTATTTTTGGATATAGACCTCATGAAAGCACTAGTTGAAGCATACAATCTAGTGACACAAGCTTTCCATAGGCAGGACAAGTCTATACTCTGCATGTTAGACATAGAAATTTTTATTCAAGATTTCGACCTTCAGGGAGCTATGAGCATGGATATTGACCTAGCAGAAGAGGAGGCCCTGTTTCATAGACAAAAAATTTACTACACTAGAAAGGTTATGATGAAGCATATTCCTAGACAAATTAAAGAGGTAGGGTTGTTGCCAAAGAAGGTTGCAGATTCATTTGATATTGAGATTTTTTTCCCTATTTCCAAAATACCATCTATGGTCTAATGAAATTTATTGGAATAGATGGAGGTTTGATAGTGACTCCTGACATTTATGTCATGGATACAGATGTTCAGGACCTGTACACCAACAAGGAGTTTGATTATGTGGGGTGCATAATCAATGTAATGCACACTGAGTTGATGACGACAAAGACTGATTTGAAAAGCTTCAAGTTTAATCACTACTCGATGCTGATGCACCTAATCCTCTATTTTAATATTGGCTACATCAACCCAGAGTTCATCAATGAGACCGAGAATGTAGGAGGAACTATTCTGCTTAAGCTCTGGACCAGGTTATGGGATATAAGTCACCATTTCTCTAATTCCATTACTTTTTATAGTGATTTTGTTGATCCAATAACGAAGATGTTAGGTATTGTGAGGAATAGATTTCCTTTACTAGTTAGAAAATTTCTTAGACCCCCAACATTTAAAATTGACAATGAAATTAACCACAATTGTGGTGATATGTTCTTTTTTAAGAATTTTTCTGTTATAAGAGTGTATGCTTGCCCTCAACCTCAACACTTACTGCCAAAATATGTCCCAAAAAGATTGGCAATAGTAGAATTCCTGTGGCATCTTATCATGATGGATAGAGAATACTTAGGCCCTAAAAGACATAAGGGAACCTTTTTGGTAAGGAGGTTCCAAATATGGGATTTCTCTATAGGTAAAGATGTTGTGGACCAAATCCATGAATTCCTAAGATAATTTAAATTTCCCTATGCTAAACAAAGGATGTATGACCTTGAAGACTTCATTAGAGGAGCATTGAGAGAAATGAGGAATCACAATTTGGCTCAAAATCAGCCTATGGTAGATGAGGATGTTATTAGAAATGTGCTCAGTGAAGATATCTGTGAGGAGAGAACCCTTAAATGGCACAATATTGTAAGGGTAGAGGAAGAATTGGAAAAGGAAGACCCTACCTTCCATGGTTTCTTTCCTGATCTCAAATACATGCCGAGAATTGACATGTGTATAGAGAATTATAAAAATATTATGTCTTAATTGCCAGACATCCTTGAGGAGAAGGAGGAGGATAGAATAAAACCCAAGGAAGTTGAACCTGATGTGGTGTTTATGGTGGAAATAGAACAAGCTAAGCCATCCACGTCTGAGAATGGGCCATCAAAGAAACAAAATTTGATGAATGTACCACAAAAGGCAAGGCAAAAGTTACTACAAAACCTGCCAGGTAATTGGAAATACTTTGCTGACTTAAAACAATTTTTTTTGACATCACAGGTAGAAGAGGGAGAATAGGTCCTAGATGAGTTAGAATTGGCTATAGCTAGATTGGATGACATGGTCATCCAAGCTAAAGAGTTTATAGATGATTATGAATTCATCAAGTCCGATGAGTTTAAAATTTTTCTCTTTAGAGTTAAGAAAAATGAATTAACATTATCTTTGAAACCAGGGGAATCACAGGAAAAGACTGTTGAAATGATTAAAAAATTATAGGTCTATGATACCAACAGTGAAACATTAACTGTGGAGGAGGCAAGATATCTTGTGAAGAGAAGTGGCAGTTGTTGATCCATAGATGGGACTTGGAGTCCTCATTCTTAATTGACCAAATCAAGAGGCAAGATAATGTTGTATCTTATGATTCTTTTGGCCCTGATGGACTACAAAGGGGTTCTGGATTCAATATGGACAGTAAGACACTAGCAGTATGGTGTGTGGCCCCAGAATCTAATAAGCCCAAATTAGTTGACATCCAAGACACAACACAGGGTAGCCAATTAATATGGAGGTTGCAGGAGACTATAGGATCATAGATAGAAAATATCCTACATCATGCATCCTCCATGAACAAGCCAGTGGTTGAGGCCTTAGAGAATAGGCTAGCAAGGACATTCAAAGATTATGTGTCAACTAGGAAAAAGTTTGAAGAGGAACTGAAGAAGAATTTTGTCCTGGATACGACTCTGAAGGAGTTAAAAGATGAAATAAATAGTCTAAAAAATAAGTCCAGGGAAGTTACAGAGGTCTGTGATGCTAGGGTCCAAACTGAGTATAAGGGGGGCTTAGCTCCAAAACTTGCAATAGAGAACATAATAATGGATGTTGATCAAATTTTTGATACTGGAATTGCTGAAAAGGAGACGTTGAAGAAGGTGATATTGCACATATTAAATTTTTTAAAAGGGAAGTCTCAAATCATTCATAGCACATTCATTTCTTTACAGGGGGCAGAATATCAATGTTCTAATGCCTTGTCTGTACTAACCCCATTATTTAATACTTGGGGTCCACACTTTCAATTCTTTGAGAGGTTAATTTTACTAATGGGAAAAAAATGGAGTTACCTAAAAAAATAATTGATGTTAAGGAAATGGTGGTATTAGTAAAGGATTTGTATTCATTTTTCAATGGCAAGTTAAAAAACATTCAGGCAAAGCTAAAGTTTTTTTCTGAAGAGTCTGAAGGATATATCCCTGCTATTGTGGACACACAGGGATAGTTGAAGGACTGACAGGAGTGGGTTGATTTTTTCAACCAAATTTTGGATGCTAGTAAGGTGGCTTCTTATTTTGTTGGTGATGCTGACATTTCAATTTTTTTGAAGTTGTGGATGAATTGTACAAGAAGGAGATTAACATGAATAAGTTTTTTTCTGAATCTCAAGCCATAAAGGATGCCAACTGGAAGAAATGCCTTGAAGACTTAGATACAGTTAGAGTGATAACTTGGCCATCAAAGAGGGAAATTGTGGTGTGGGAAAACATTGGAGAGATTCAAGCCTTGTCACATTGACATGGATGATGGAAGTAGTTGAGATAGTTCTGGTATTAGATGAAGAGCCAATAGAGGGAGGTCAGTTAATTCAAACAAGGTATCTTATCTTTGTGGTTCACCTACTATGGATACACCTTTAGTGAAAACCAAGACTGATTCTGAAGAATCTGGGCTACTATTTTTTGCTTTTATAACTATTTCTAAGATTAATCTCTTGTATTTTTTTTTATAAAAGTCTTTCGTACTATGATCATTGTCATTGATCATTGAATTTGATGTATAAATTTCAAGGAAGTTAATACAATGATATTTTGTAATTTTGTGATAGAACTTAGAAGTCTTTGGTACTATGATCATTGAATCTTGATCATTGATGTATAAATTTCAAATTTTGAAGGAAGTTAATACAAAGATATTTTTTAATTTATGTGCCTGTGTAATTTTGTAAAGAGCTCGAGATCATGGTTGCACTTGCAATCTGTTTAAAATTGGATGTAATACTAATAATGTATATTTCATATTATTAATAATGATATTAATATTTTCTTTTAGGAAATTAGGAATTATTAAATTAAGTAAATGCTTTTGCTTCAAGGAATTAAGGAATTATCAATTAAGTAAATGGAGTGCATGCCATGTGGAAAGCATCGAGGAATGGACTATGACATGTGTCAATGGTTGGAATAATATTTGTCACTTTGTCAGGAACAGTTCCAAACCTACAATAGTAAAGAATCAAATAATCAAGTGGTTACAGAGCTTCATGAGAATTTGTCAGTCATTAGTGTTTGCAGTTACGAAGTTGCGATGAAGCATTTGGCAGATTGCCGTAACTTCGAAAAGGTTAATCAGTTACAAGATTAAAAATTTTAGAGGTTATGAAAGGCTTTGTGAGGGACTTCATAATGTTATGTGATATCAGAGATGTTAAGAAGACCATCATCGTAACTTCAGAATGGTTCCAAAGGCCTCTAATTTACATGTACCAAAGTTGAGACATAGTTAAATGAACTATTTGCATAACTTCAGAACTAGGCTAGCTTAAGTTGATAAGATTGAATCTAACGGTGCGCGCAAAGCCTTAAAAGAAATTTGATCATGCTTTTAGGTTCAAGGCATTGTGTGGAGCTTCCATGCGTCCAGGTGGGGCCAAGTTGAATGTAATATTTAATTAAAAGGAAGCATCTTAGATTAAATCCAATGACAGGCATAAAGCCTTAAAGATAAGATGCAAGGATAATAACCATCAAGGCAACGCGACAGAATGACACTTGGCAATCAGTGGGTTAAAGTTGAAAAGTCAAGCACTAATTAAAGCATGACTTCTTGGATCTGATCTAACGGTAGGCATATTTCCTTGAACACAAGATGAAGCACAGTTAATCAATGAGGGAACACGACATGCTGGCATGTGTCCCATTATGCAAGCTGCAGATTGCGCTTAAACAAAAGGTGGTTAGTTAAAGACCAGGTAAGTTAAGGATGATCCAACGGTGGGTGTTTTTCCTTGAAAGAAAATTGATCAGTTTTTAAGCTTCAAGGCATTGCGCCATGATGATACGTGTCTCTAACAGATTTAAAGCCACAGATTATTGAAAGAAGTAAAAGTAGAACAGATCTTGAAGATCTAACATCTAGTGTAAAGCCTCAAAGAAAATCTCAATGGTTAATATTCAAGGCATTGCACCATGGTCACGTGTATCCTAGATGTTGGGGCCCATCTATAGCGTAAAGAAAGATATCTTGCTGGTAAGTTAAGGAAGATAAAATGGTGGGCGCAAAGCCTTAAGATGAAACTACTCACTAATTATCCTTTGAGGGAACACGATAGGCTGCCACATGTCCTAGTAGATGAATGTTATGAAAGACTTTTTTGGAACTGTTGGATGACAAAGAAAGGTAGTAAGATCAACAACTATGTTTTAAAATGGCAAAATATAACAACAAGTTTGAACTCAACAGAAGTAATGGAAAATGTGTGTGGCACCTAGAAATGAATTGAATGCATAAAATGATGGGATCATTGGGTTTTAATTCATCATTTGAAATTATTGTGCATCATAAGTGAGTTCTAAAGTGGAGCATTTTCAAAGTGAAGTGTTGTCAAAGCTATCATATCATCTGTTGAATAGGTATTCTAAAAAATTTGCAAAGGTATTAGGGCTTATTGCAGTAAATACAGATAGTATTAGAGATATAATATGTGGTAAAATTTCAAACCCTACATCACATAATGCCACCCAGGAGAGAATTCAAGGGAAGGGTGGATTATCAGGAGAGAAATGTATGTGACAATTTACTCCATCATTTGACTAGATCAACTAATGATTACACTAAATTGAAGGAAGAAATCCCTAAGACCCACGGGTCAGAATTGCAGAGGGATTGTATGACTATAGGAGATGGGTGCGGGATGCCAATATGGGCATAAAAGGATTGGCCCTTTTCAAAATTGTTTTTGGCTAGAGGAACTCTTTTGCTCCAAACAGTAATGTCTGGCAGTTTGATGTGGGTAAATTGGTAGTACCTGGGGTGTTTATGGATGTGGATTTACTCATGCAGATAGTGGAGAAGTATGATGAAATAGCTAGGGTAGTGCTGGACAGAAAAGGGCATGTCATGATTAGCATAACTACTGAAGAGATAAGCGAAGTGTTCAGATTAAATGAACCAGACACCCCTATGGAGAAAAATGATTTTAATGAATTTAGGGAAATATACCAAGCTTAGAGGAGCTATTTCAGGGGACACCCAATAAAATATTTTTTTGCAAAAGTGGGAGACCTAGTGTTAGTAGGTCCTAACACAAAAGAACCTTTTAAGGTTGATTTTTTCACTCCCAAGGCCAGAGGAGTTTACAGGGCCTTGTGCCAGATCTCTGGGGAAGATGAGGGGAATGAGATGCCAATCCATTGCATGTTTATGATGGTCCAAATCTTGCATCCTCACCTTGCCATTATTTTTTATTTTGCCCCATATTTGGCCGATTTGATTCATGAAGGTTTGAAATGTATTAAAAAGTCACAACTTACCAAGCCTTTCACTTGGTATTCTTTACTCATGCACATGTTCCTATTTAAAGGGGCTGATTATTTTGAAGAAGAGATGAGCCTACAAAGAATCAGAGATGATGAGGATATGCCAGTACAGTTATGGAATGCTAATATGTCATGGGATAACAAGGAGGCTAGCTTCATCACATTTGATAGGTGTTTCACAGCTAGGCTTAGAAGGTTACTTATTGGATATGATCCTAGAATCCCTATATCACTAATGAAGTTTTTGAGACCCACGAAGCATAATCAGGAGCTCAAAATGGTGCATAACTAGGGGATGTTATTCTATACCCAGTTTCTACTATGTTTAGAGTGTAAGGTTTCAGAGGAGTACCCAATATCCTACCATATAGGGTCCCTTTGAAATTAGGATTTGCAAAAATAATCAGGCAAATTGGTGGCCTCCAGGAGAAAGCACTTACATGGAGAGGAAAAGGGACAATTTTCCCTACTATCACCAATGCCCACCAATTCATCATCACAAAGGGAGGGTGGAAGAGCTTGCAAATTTTTTTTGAGCCTTATCACTTAACTACTTTCATGACAAGATGTCCAGATCATGAAGCCTTCATAAAAGATATGTTCAGGAAGAAGAATAGATGCTTGGTGTTTGACCACCAATTTAACTTCCCAAAGGATATCATTAGGAATGAGTTTGACATGATTGAGCAAGAAATAAAGAAAGAGAAATGGCTGGCTTACAAGAAAAGCCTAGAATTTGTGAAGCATTTTGATAAACTATATAACCCGTTGAGGGAATTTCAGCCATTGGCTAAGAAAATTGATTCATTAATGATAATGTTTAAAGAAATTATGGAAGCATTGAATCAGAAAAGAGAACAAATATTGCACAAAGAGCTAGAGAGGGCTAAAGTAGTATTGAGTAGGATCATTCCTACTATAGGGGTTCCTCCTGGTAAATATGTTGTATATCAAAGGAAAGGATTTAGTGCAGTGGTACCCAAACTAGAAAATAATACTGATCCAAAGGGTAAGAGGCCACTAGAGGCTAGCTCTAGCACATTTCCAAGCCCCAAGAGGAATAGGGTAGGAGAAGAAGCCCAACAAGAATCAAATGGATATTCTCCATCCCAATCTCCCCTACATATAGATGGTCAAGTTGTTGCAGAGCAGCTACTACAAATGGGGAATGTTGGTCAGATTTTTATCACCTCTAAAGAATTACAAGAAGGCACACTAATAGCTCCTAAAGTTAGTGAGTTGGACCTTACAGTGGTAGAATATGCTAGAAAGGAATTGGACCCACTTACACAACAAGCCAGTGACAATTTTTTTTCTAATGACAATTTTGTTAAGTCCAGGGCCTTTTTACAATTCTTATGGAGAATTCATAGAAATGAATTCAAAGAAAAAAAGTTAGAAGAAGCAGGAAGAACACCTTGCCAAGGATAAGGAGTAGCTTGAAACTGAAATCAAGCAAGAAATGATGGCCAAGTTTCCCAAAAAAACTCTAGATGAGGAGAGGAAACTAGTGAAGAAGGAGGTTTTATTAATACTTCCTGAATGGCACATTGCTGATGCAATTATCTTTGATGCAATCAAAAAAGAAACTACTACAGTGCATCCCACAGAAGCACAATCTCAACAAGCTTCAAAAGGCATAAAATTTAGTGAAGACCATGCTGCACTAGTTATGTGGCATATTAAGAAGAGAAGAAATAAGTAAAATGATAAAGAAAACCAAGCTGAGCATTCAGGAAATCTGTTGGTTAAGAGAGTTGCTGATATAGGTGTTGTGGAAGCAGCAAACATCACTCTAGAATCAACAAAATTTGGGCTGAAAATAAAAGTTGGAGGATGAAAATAAAACCCTAGAGGGGAGATTTAGCATAGTTTTTAAGGGGTACAATGAACAGAAATTGTCAAATTTAGAGAAGGAAAAAATTGTAGCCTAGCTAAGGGGTCAATTTTTAGTCCAGGCTTCACCCCAAAGAATGATAGCACTAGAGGCATATCAACCCTCTTCATCTAGCCCAATAATAGAGTTTCCTCCTTGTCCCTCTCCTTCAGGCTTCAGCTTAGAAGCTAAATTGCAATATGAAAAGAATAAATTGATAGCAGAAAGGACAAGCTTAGAGATGGCCAGAAAAGGATGGGATAAAGAAAGCACCAAGTTTAGAGAGGAACAAAATTTTGTAAAATAGTTATATGAGGATAAGTTAAGGACTAGTGTCATGAGCTTTGTTGATAGATTAGATATGACAACTATTTATTCTTAGGGAAATAATTTAAGAGGTATAATAAATTCTTATGATAAAGATCAGGTCCAGGTGGATGCCCTCATGAAACAATAGAAGGATAGAAAGGGAGAGCTAAAGTCATTTTGTGATGAGAAGAAAAGGAATGATGGTGTGTAACTGGATATTGTCCTAAACTCTACTGATAAATTTCTTAAATATTTAATTAATCTAGACATTAAGAGGAGTGTAATAATTAGGAAGGTACAAGCCCTAAGAAAAGAATACTCCCATTTTTGTTTTGAAATATTCCCAGCCATATTTAAAAAGAATGGCCATTTGAAGAGAGAGCCACTATGAAGGGAAGAATTTGGTGATGAGATAGCTATTAGGATAAACAAAATAGTAAATATGGATAATATAGTAGTATTTGTAGAAAAAATTGACACTATTTAAGAAGCTAGAGAATTCTTCAATTTTTGGAGGGAATAAATTGAGTGAACAAAGAGAAATTGGGAGAGGATAAATGGTAACATAAAGGAGCTCCTCAATTTTACATGGCCCATTGATGAGGTGTTTACTTCATGGAAAGATAGGTTTGTAGCAGGTGCCCCAGAGGAAAAGAATGAAGAGAGTTAACTAATCGGTGGTTTTCCATTTTTGAGTGACAATAACAATTTTATATGGCAGCTTCTTAACATCAACAAAGAAATTAAAGAGGCCAAGCGGTTAGGAGACAAAGAATTCCAAAAAATCTTGTAACAAAGTGTTTATCATTTCCACTATTTTTTGTCTTTTGTATGAGTCATGCATTTTTTCCTCACTCCAATTGATCCAAAGCTTGTTGCAATCCTACTCTATAAGAGGATTACCAAGATCATTGGAAAGGGCTAGAAAATTTTGTATTGTAAGCTTTTGCAAAGTTTTAGTCTGAGAAATATAGCAGATATTGTACTATTTAAGTGTGATTAATAGAAATAGAGTTGAAAGATCTCTTGAAAATTATTCAAGAGGTTATTTACGAATACATTTTTTATGTTAGATGTGATTTTCTATACTTAATACAAAGATCCTGGTTCCAATCTCTCCTTTGTCATCTTATCTTGTGAGTTATGATTTTTCTAATTCATTAGTGTTAATGTTTGTAGCTTCATTCGTATGATCATTAGAATATATATAATACATGTTGATTAATAAAAATATATTATATATGTTATATTATTATTAATCATATGAAATTTAATATTTAATATTAAATTATTATATTATTCTTAATTAATAATTGATTGATGAAACATTATAAGATTGATTAACTTATGATTAATAGGAAGAGGCATGTCCTTTCTTATAAATAATAATGAATAGACATGTCCCATGAAGGGACATGTCTCTCCTAGCCTCATTTCTAATATAAATGAAAGAGAGATT
>MU226101.1:464233-475981 GCA_018584345.1 Thuja plicata
TATGTATATATGTATATATGTATGTATATATGTATATACATATATATATATGTATATATGTATATATGTATGTATATATATATATATATATATATATATTGGAAATACAATATGGGAAAGCAATATGTTGAGAGGGGGGGTGAATCAGATCTTCAACTTTTATCTCTTAAAACAATCTGATCCACAATCATACATAAATGTAATTGATCTATCATCTAGTAGCATTCGTGACAGTAAATAAATAACTAAAGACACAGAATTTTGGTAACCCAGAAACCCAATAAGGTAAAACTGGGGTGGGGATGACACCCACAAAATCTTCACTACTGCAGTAATAAAGTGTTCCTGTTAGGGCTACAAGATTTGATCGCAATATGTAATCTACTTGGTTAAAGGTATGCCCGGTTAAGAGATAGAGATCATTACAATCTACCTTGTAAAAGGATATAAACTTACAACAAAGTAAGCACTCGGCTAAGAGATTTAGAAAGGTTTGTTAGAACCACTTTGTTAAGAGATTTCACCTGATACACTTGTTAGAATGTCTCAAGATCTAATCCTTCAATATGCACTCTGATGCTGATAACGAATCTCCTCTTTTCATACCTTCTTTGATCTAATAATTTGATATATCTTTACTTTGTTGCTCACTCCACTTTCACTTTGCTAGATCTATTCTTCCCTTCTCAAAACAACCCTTCGCACATCTCTCATGTACTCATACACCTTCTCTTAGTACTCTCTCAGTAAGGGTAAGAAGCAGTCTTAATACACTTTACGGATATGGCAATTAGATCTAGATCAACGATTAGGATCAAATGATTATGCCTCTTAGGCAATCCATTTTTCTGATTGGCTCCATGCCACATAGTGGGATCAAATAATTAAATGTGTAATTATCCTGTTGAAAACATTAAATGCTTAGATAAGTCGGCCCAAACATTTTACCTCGAAATTGGTGTCAATCTTGACATACATAACAAAACTATCTTTCTCGGCACAAAAATACTTTGTCGCTCAGCATGGACTGAACTTGGTAACCATGTGACTCGACAACTATTATCTGCTCAGCAATGATTGTTCGGGATAGCTCAGCCTATACTGGATAGCTCGGCCGCAGTGATGACCAGCTAAAACTGCCTAGATAAATGACTAAGTGTGGGGCACTAATGATCAACAAAACTTAGAGATCAATAATCTTCCTCTTTTATATTAGTGGCAAAAACACTTATCATTTACATTAACAAAATTTTCCTAAGTACACAATGTACTCCCCCTTAGATTATACTTCATACTTCATACATTATCTACATAATATACATGTCTCCAGCAAAGATATTTATACTTGTTGATCTTTTTCTGTTTCCTATCCTTTTCCTATTTCTATTCTTTTTTCCCCCTTGTTTTTGTCACTGATAGCTATGGGGGTTGGGGGTTAAGTTGTATTTGTCCAAAAAAGGTTTATGAAGCTGTAAAATCATTGTAAAAAATGTATCCCAACTATCCTTAACAAACTTCATACTCTCCAACTTAACTTCTAGCTTGAAAGCTAGACTTACCAAACTATTTGCAGTAGAGAGATGAGAATCTCTCTTGACTAATTCTCATGCAACTATGAGTTCCTTCTGAATAACCTTCAGATAAGGTATCAAATTAGCCTGAATTATTATTAGTTTGGCCCTGATTCGACCATCTTTAGCCATAAGCTCAACTAATCTCCTATGTCCATGAGTCATCCTATCAAAATGGATGGAGCTAGAACTAGCATCCATGCTTAATGAACTTGTTGTTGACTTCATATCTAAATGTGAATTCTCAATAAGTTTTGATTCTCCTTTGTAAAGAACTCATCATCACATAATCTTTTGTATAATGAAAAGACATTATTCACAACTTCCTCAAGAATCTCAACAAGAGAAGAAATTTCAACTTTTTTGGTGGCAATCTCTCCAGATATCTTCTCCAAGACTTTGTTCTCAAATCTTCTCTCAGAACATTGCAATAATTTTTCATTTGCTTCAATATTTTCATCAGTAACTTTCTGCAAAATGTGAACTAACTATTCTAGTATTGGTGCTTGCTGATTTTTATCTTCCATATCAAAAGATTTAACGAAAAATATCCTTTATGTCATGCAGAACTTGCTTCTTCTTTTTTTCCCTCTTCATTTCCTCTTGTCTCTTCTTCCTCTTTAATAGGTCTTGAAGGGTGTGAATCTGCTCATATGTCAAACTCTCAGGATCCCATTTAGGAATGACAATGACTTCATCTAATGTGACATTTAAGCTTGGTGAATTTTTCTTGTTTAACTTCCTCTTCTTGAGCTATGGTGAGCTGATACTCAGCTCGGGTTCTTTGATATCTTTTCATTTTTTAGTATCAATTTCAAATTTTTCCTTCATCTGAGTCAAGATTTCTTGCGGATCAGGTATACTTGCTATTTTGGGTCCAGTGGGAGTAGATGTTGTAGAGTGTGGTAGATCCACAAACACTTTTATAGCCTCTTGTTCTATAGGCTTATTTGCAGTTTCTTCCATCTTATCTCCACTCTCTAAAACTATTTGTACAACCTATAAAATAGGTGGATTAGTATTGATTACCTCATTTTCTCCTTCTATATTTGTCTCGGCCTTAGTTGTATGAATGGGAGATTTCATACCTGTGTCTGCCGGCTCATTCTGATCCTTGGCATCCACATTTCTATCCTCTCCAAGTGTAGTGTCAATGGGACTATCCATTGTCAAATCTACAGTTTTCCCATCTCCTATTTTCTCTTGTGGTTATGTCTCAGTCTATGCTTGATCTGTACTAGTTTCTTCTTCCATTTCCTTCGGCTCTGAGGTACCTTCACCTTTCTCATCAACCTTCTTAGTGATTAACCCAAAGGTTTCCTTGCATATTATGGTTCTCTATTGAACTACTCCTTCAAAATCATTCTTCAGTATTGCATAGGCTCTTTGTTTAGGAATAAACTTCCTTTGATATTGTTCAATGAATTTTTCTATCTGTTTCTTGGTTAGATCAGGAATAACCTTAGCTAGTGTTCCTTCCCTTATTTGTCTTTCGGTCATTAAAGCATACTGCCACTTTTGTGATAAAATATCATAAAGTTTTGTAGGAATAATATATCCTATTTCTACAGGTGTCATCTTGTATGTTCACATCATATCTAGTAATGCTTTCTGAATCTTGTGTTTGTTAGCTATGCTTTGCTTCCCATACTTGATAAATTTAAATCCTGCTAAACCAGCTATACTCCTAATATTTTTGCATACCTCATCAATATTGGTCATTGGTTTATGTGATGTTGTAGGTATGTTATTAGGTTAATCAGTATCTATCTTCTCCTCATCTTCTTCTTCTTCCAAGATTAGTTTTCTCCTTGGTCTTTTCTCAAGCATGCTCGACAGTGCCTTAGTTTGAACTTGTTTTCTCTTTCCTGAACTGCTCTCACCAACATTCTTCTTTGTATACACCTTTGTTGACTTAGCTTGTGTATAAATAGTTGATTTCCTTGTCCTAGGCCGATTGGAAACAAGAGGTGTAGCCTTAGGTATTTCTTGACCTAGTTTAGTTGCCTTGGCAACTACTAGCTGCTTCCCTTTTCCTTTCACAGTGATATCCTTTTCAGGTTCACTCTCTTCTTCTTCACTAGACATATCTTCTCCATGTCATATTGATAAAACCAAAGGTGCATCCTCTACTTCTTCATCACTCTCAATTCCAACCATATTCTTTAGATTTTTGACAATCTTTGTCCTTTTCCTCTCCATAGTGCCAGCCTTCAATTCCATAGAGATTTTGGACTTTTCTTCTTCATAGTTTGCAAAATGTTTTTCTGCACTATCAATTTCCTCTGCCAATAGAGCTATTATAGCTGCAGATTTCTCATCAACATTCACTTCATAAGGTAATGGCCTTAGCCATGATACCCTCAGAACTACTGCTTGCACATAGGTGAAATTTGTGTCTACCTAAAAACATACATCCTCATAATGTTTCTCAACAAGTGATCTAGGAATTCTACTCCTCAATCTCATCTTTTTCTTTAATTTAAAAAAATATGTTCCCATCACATTGTCAAAGTTATCACCTAATTACTAAATAAATGTATTGATTTGCTGTGTAATAGGTCTATCTATTTTCCACACTATGTTTCCAAAAGTAGGAAATGTATTATGTATGTAGAAAAATATACAAATGAGTAGAGATCTGAACTTACAGATTGAATTCTTTTCCTTTATGATTGAAGTAAGGTTCTTAGCCAACTGCATCAGTTGAAGGTTAGCAAGGTCATAAGTATGATCCTTCTTCACAATCTTCCAAGCCTGGTCAACTACAATGCATGGGACATTGTCCAGTTGGCTCGACTGATAAAACTTATGAGAAATAACCCTAACCACAAAATAAAATCTAAATCTATAATAGTAGAGATCCTCATCCCTCTTTTATTCCAAACGGCTCCAGCGAATTCTTCTATGTTTTCCTTACTCTGACATCTCATTGTCCTCTTTCCATTAAGAATTGGATAACCAGTTACACGATGGATGATGTCCTTTGTAATATTAACTGGTCCATTTTCCAACCATATGTTCATGTCATGTACATGAATCAGAAAAATCTTGATCCATTCCATTCTGAAATCCCTCAGAAATTCTAGGGCATGAGTTAACCCTCTCTTAGCTAAATGTTTGTGTTCATCTTTTAGGGCTCCATCTTTGCACAATTTTCTCTAAGATTCTCTTAGCTCATGATCGCCAAATTCACTTATCTTGCACATATAAAATGACCTAATATCATGAATTATGAGTACCTTAGGTGGAATTGTTGATAGGGCTCTAGTTAGATCACCCTAGATGGCACTCTCAAGAAATTCTTGGAAATTAGGAGGCGCACAAGTGTTGCTCCTCACCAATTGAAATTTTAGCAACTCCTTCTCCATACTCTTCACTGTTGTGGAAGAAGTAGCAGCCATGATTACGAATGAAATAGGGTTTCAAAAGATGATGAACACAATACCTCGAAAGATGTCAAAATTCACACTTTAATTTAGGGTAGCTGATGACACATTGTAGAAGTATTCGAAAGATCTTTGTAGAAATCAAGTTCATAAATTGCTCCAACACTGTGAAATTCTCAATTGCAAGGTAAAAATAAGTAATGAATGACTCATTCCTTTATAGGATCAAAATGTAAAAATTTGGGTTTGCAATAAATGTTATATCCGTTGAGTGAGTGCCAAATAGCTATCCTTGACCGACTCACAAAACTTTTCTATCTCTCGATCGCAACCCATACTAGCTCGGCATCTTCTAGATAACTAGGTCTCAGTGTACAATAACACTATTGCTCGGCACCTATAGTGCATATTGACTTTGCTAGGTATATGTCTCAAAAATATGTCCTGATGCATCTTAACATATGCATATATGGACTTTTGCACTTTATATGTTAAGAACTGACAAAAGTTATGACATATAAACATTGTTCCTTACATACCTTTCTTTACTTAATTAGTGATGGTATGATCACTTGATCCATTGGATTGGGTGAACTCGGCTTCAATAGATTCACTGCTGCTCAGTTCTATTTTCCTTACCCATGTTTGATTCATCTATGCTCTTATTTCTTCAATAGTAGGAGAAGGTACCCTTGTCTTGCAATCCTTCCCAGTGTGACCAATTTTTAGACAATTTTAGCAAACTAGGCTTCCATTTATCCAACTCTTAGATTTTCCTTTGAAATGTGTCTTTATGCAATTTTCTGGAGCATGCCCATACTCACCACAGTAATGACAACTATGCTATGTGTTGTAATCCCAATTGTAAGTGTTACCTTTCCTTGGTACTTTTGCTTGTTTCTTTGATGTCCATTGTTGTTTAGCATTAGATCTACAATCTTGTGATCTATGTCTGAATTATTTGACAGTTGTAACAATACACATTGAATCTAGGTGTGGGAGGTGCATTATTTTCCTTTTCCCAACATTCATGTGATTTATGTCCAAATTTTTTATAGTTAAAGAAATAACCATTGAACTTAGGTTAAGGATTGGACTTACCATTTTTTCTTCAGCAGATGTTTGCAGTGTGTCCTGGTTTTCTACAGTGATGGTATAGAGGCTTGTTGTTCTTTTACTTTTCATTCCTCTTTTCACCAATATTAGATTATTCTCCTTTCTTAGTTGATGTCTATTGTTTGAAGTGACCTAATCCAGAAGAATCTTTAGATCTCCTTGATGCTTCCATCAATTTTTCAAAATGAGTCAAAGCTTCATTAGGTCTATTCAATATTTCAATAAGTTCTTGCACAGATCTCAATTCATCTTTCAATTGCCTATTCTCAGATCTCAGATTCACCATTTCCATGTCTTTCCTACTGATCTCCTGATTTGAAAGTAACAATTGATTCACCTGTTAGAAACACTGAGAGGGGGGGGTGAATCAGTGTTTATCAATTAATTATATTTCAGCCAATTAAACATATATCAAATGTGCATCCAAAGAATCATAACACAAGAACACATAACACATGATATGATTACAGAGAACCTTGATAAGAGGAAGACTCTGGTGGGGATTAGTACCCACAAAATATTGTACTAGGTATAATGAACCTGTTAAAGTTCCTTTTCCCTGTTAGAAGTAGTCTTTACAATTTGAGTACAATGACTTGGTTAAAGGTCGGACCCTTTTAAGAGTCTTTTACAAAACCCTGTTAAGGGTGTATGGCTCACTGCCTAGGCTCACTGCCCAAATAATATTAAGGCTACAACCCTCTGAATGTTGATATGCACTATATCAAAAATGAACTGATGTAGTGACACTGTTGTCTGATCAGTTCTATGTATGTGTGGATGCTCTTACTCCTTCAAAGAGATATATCATCTTCTAATTTCATTATACTATCCCTCTATAACTTCTTCTTGCACAATAATCGACACTTGTAGCGTATCTTTACACTACATACTTATATCTTCAAATCTGAATAGGCGTGACCCAAAAAAAATCATTAGTCAGCCCTAAAAAAAAATACATAACACTTCTGAACAAGTTGGCCCAAGAATTTTTACTATAAAATTAATTACATTATTACAAACTTATAACTAAAGGTGCTTAGCTATTACATTATAAAATCATACATGTTGATCAAAACTGTAGTCGGCCTCCATGCTCTATTTTCTGGAATGCAGGTCTACTAATCTATCTGTAACTTTTCCATACTGATGTTTTGTACTCTGTGCATTTAGACCTATCATGTATATACACCATAGAGTATATATCTAAGCACGCATGTTCTGGTGTGATCTCTAACATGTGTACTAATGTGCTGATCTCTGTATCTCTCTGTCTGTCCTATTTTCTGTACTTAGTCATTTTATCTTCTAAGTTATCTTTGACAGAAACTTAGTATGACTTTGTTGCCATGATTGACAACACAAAATAATTCATTCTTCCTCAGGAACTCAACTTGCCAACAATATCCCCCTTTGTCATTTATGGCAACAAAGGAATTTTTCTAAGTTACTCAAAATGACTTCATATACATATATATACATATACATATATACTTCTCCGCATATACACATTCTATACAACTCCTCCTTTGACATTAATGACAAAGGTGTGAAAAAACTATAATTCTTCAACATACTTACTCCATATAGACTTCCGGGTACACAACTTGAAGAGATTGAATCTCTTTTTTCCGAAAGACTTTCATTGCATCAATAGTTTGAAGATGCACGCATAGGGCATGTGTCAACTCTTCCATTTTCATCAGATCCATGCAAGGACCTTGATCATATGTCTGTATGGTGTTATCAATCTATTTTATGTTCTCATTAATAACTCCTAGAGATGGCACAAGTGTATTCCTCAACTGAGTTTGTCTTACCCTTATCTTGTTGATTTCCAGTTTTGCCTTCAAAATTTTGTCTAACTGCCCTTGGTAGACATTGTTGCATATGCTCATATCTTGCATGGAATTTTCAACTAATTTTCTTATGTTGTCCACCATTTCTTCTACTTATGTTATCTTTTAGTGTGCTCATAGGTGAGCTTCACTCTATCCATACAGTTTGCTATGACTTTCTTTCCTTTATCTACCAATTCCTTCAATATAGCCTGCCCAATATTTAAGGAGTTTAGATCTAAAGTAAAGTTCTTTACCAAGTCATTTAATCTCTCCTTCTTGTATTCATCTTCTACAATTTTAGTAGCAGCTTCTACTAAGCTAGTGAAATGTGACTTGAAGTTTGATAAGATGTTGTCTACATCTTCAACTGATTGTACTTTGGTTACTTTATTATTAGCAGGAACTAACTCATTCAAAATGTTTATTGATTCCACAAAGTGAGGGTTCCTCATCACATGTTTCTCTTTTTCCTTTTCCATGGCAAGGACACTGATCTTGATAAGGGCTTCTTCTCCCCATGCATCTAAACTTGCTGAGTCAGGAGTTAACCTTGACAACAATGATGTAGATGGTTGAGTGGATGTTGAGAAAATAGTATTCTGACTTGTGTCAACACATTCACTTTTGACATGAATCTCCTTCACTGGTGTCTCATTACCTTGAGTATATTTCTCCTTAGCCAAGTCTATTGGATTAATGGAAGGAACTTCATTCTATTGTAGAGATGTGTCATCTATGTTCATTGCTTCATCAACCTTATTCATATAATTATTAGAAGCTATCATAGATATCTTAACATTGTCAACTATTATAGTATCTTCTGTATCTTTAGCTGTCTCAGAAGTTATTGTCACTGTGGGTGCTGAATCCTGTGGACCTGTCATAGGCGCAATCTAAATTTATAGAGTTGTAACCTGTTTAGGATGATCTGGGGTAGCTTTTTCTATAGGCACCATTGGTGGATTTATATGTCTATCCATAAATACTTGTGCAAATGCCTTTTCAGTCTCCTTTCCAACCTGCTCATATTCTTTGTTCATAATCTATAGAGTTCTTTTCTTACTACAGAGATGAGGCTTTACTAGATCTAATAGAATAGCCTTCTCATCATGTGAATAGATAGGAAGAAGAGTATCCAAGGTTCCTTCTCTAATCTTCATTTCCTCTTCTATAGCATGTCTTTTCATGATCTCCAATATGTTCCATAATTGATCTGGTATCATTGTCTTAAGTTCAAGAACTGATTTCTTAAACTTGATCATATGAGATATGACCATAGAATGTATCTCAGTCTTATCAATTTCTTGTTATTTTTCATAGACTTTGAAAAGTGTATCCAATCCTCCTTCATTTATAATCTTATTCTTCAAGATATTTAGACTGGGTCTAAAACCTACCTCAAGAGGAGCTTGAGTACTCTTTACTGTGCTCTGTGTAGCTCTTGAGGATGGCTGATTTGTAGCCGCTTGCTTCCTTCCTCTAGGTATCTTACTAGGTACAGAAGGTGGAGATGTATCTAGATCAATTATGGTAGTAGGCACAGTGGTACTCTCCTCTTTTTTCTTCTGCTTCTTCTTTTGAGTTTCAACAGTTTTCTCAATTTTAACTTTAGCAATTTTTGCTTCTTTTGCCTTATCCAAATATTCTCGAGTGACTCCATGCTTTATCAGAATGTTGTATGTAGTTCTGGATGCTTTCCTTTTGTTAACAGCAAGTTGTAGTTCAATATCCACTTTGCTGGTCTTTTCTCTGTAGGTGCCCCATCTAGGTTCATTAGGGTCTTTAGGTGCTGACAATAAGAACTGCGCATATCCTTCTAACACATGGTCTTCTACTTCATACCCTAGTGGATGAATCCACTTAGTTCTAGGCTCAATAGCCTCCATGCATGTGCAATCTGTCTCTATCATAAAGCATATTGTATCCCTATATTTTTCAACTATATTCTCAGATAGTCTGAACCTGCTCTGCATTTTGACCCTGAATATCTTTATGTCCATATCCATTTTATTTCTTGCATTGCTTTCTACTGTGGCTTTAAGAGATATCTGAGTCATTATAGGTTTTCCTTTGTCTAGATAAATATCTACAACCTTTCCAACTATATGGTGATATAAATAGATGATTAGAGATCCAAACCTGAATGTTTTTCTTCTGTCATGTTTGATGATTCTGATATTTTCAATCAACTAATCGCGCAAGATCTCACATAGATTGTATTGGGTGTTATCCCTCACTATTCTGATAGTTGCAAGGACTATTGCTGTAGAGACACTATTCAACCTGCTTGCTTGTTGCAACATGTATCCAAGTATCATTGTCATGAGTTTAATGTCATCCTCCTTGATAGGGTCGACTGTCATTACATGCCTATCACTCCTAGACAAAAAAAATTTCTCAATTTGTTTCTTTACATCCTTACCAGTGGGAAATACTGGTCCAGTCATTGAAAGTCTGATTAACTGATGGATTAGTTCTATGGTGATACAGACAGGAACATCACCAATCCAAAAGAGATCATCATGAATTCTGCTTAACAGGATATTTACCCATTCTAGTTCTTCAAACTCATGCGCATTCGAATACTCAATAATAGGGTTATCTTGTAGGTGTGCAAACTCATCTTTGAATGTGAAATCCTTATTTAGCATTGATGCCATGTGAGAAGCTATATTATCATCTCCTAATGATTCCTTTTTATAGTAAATGTACACGTGGATATCTTCAATGTGAACAACGCCAAGTGGGGTTTTGGAGAAAGCCCCTTCCACATCATCTAGTATGGATTTAAATGGGTGCTTCTTAAATATGAACCTCTTCCTCTTTACTACATCAAACACAACTGGGGTCGCCATACTTACTTGTTGTTTTCTTGTGTAGGGTTTCCATGAAATTCTGAAATGGCGTGACGGCTAGGGCTCCGCTTCAAACTGATTATCCATTCATTCCAACTACCAAACTATTTATGCCTTCATGCTTTGATGTCTTAGTGCTCTAATTCTCTTCAATTTCTGTGCTCTCAAATTTAATTGTTAAAATGATTGACTACAAACTTCTTTTTATACAATCTACCACATTTAATGCTTGCAACCATACATAGAGATTTTCAAACTTTGATCCTGATGCAATTTAGATAATGTGTGAATGCATATAGCTGTAATATGAGCTTTTAACCATGAATCCAAAGGTGTATACTCTAAAGTGAGTACACCAACCGCGCAAGGGTTCTAAGCTAGAATAGCTCCCCCTAAGACCAAGAAGGTCTATTCAAGTAGAAGTAGAGGGTGCATCCATTGTGGATGCATCAACTCCTTTGTCAACATTATTGTCCTTCTTAACTTTAACCTATATTTTTCTTGAATCTTCATTTGCTAAGACAAAATTGACTTCTCCTTTCTCTTCAAATAGAGACTTGTTGGGATCTTCTTGTTTCTGAGTTTTGGATCGGCAAAACCTTGTGATATGTCTAGCCTTTCCACATGTGTGAAAAATGATAGGAGGTTTGATGTTCTTGCTCATCATGCTACATTGCTTTGCTGTGTGTCCATTGTAGTTGCATATCTGACATGTAATGTTCTGCAAATTTATTGAGAGTTGATTTCTTTGATTGTTTTGATTCATACTTCTGTGATTCTGCTGATGTTGATTCTTATGACTTGTTCTACAATGTATAGCCCTGTGACTAAACTTGTTACAGGAGTAAAAATAACCTTTAGAAGGTCTTACCTCTTTGCAATCTCTTGCCAAATGCCCATGTTTATTGCATGCATAACAAGTTCTATTAACTTGCTTGATTTCTCTTTTAGGTGGTTCAAATATAACCTCTGTAGT
>MU226101.1:487104-500923 GCA_018584345.1 Thuja plicata
CTTTTTAATTAAGAATTGCTTTATTTGATGAAATTAAATTAATTTAATTGGAAGAATTTAATTAGTAAGTTTAAATATTTGGATTTAAACTATAGGAAATTGAGTTTAATTAATTAAATAATGATAAATAATCAATTAAAGATTAATTAATTAAATAAAATTGATTATTTAATTAATTTTGGGAATTGGATTAGATGATTTGAGGAATAAATTTAGAAGAAAATAGATAATTAATTTATGATTAAAAAACCATTAATTAATAGATGAAAATTAGTGTTTTTAATGTAAAGTCGCAAGCCTGTCCATTTTAGGGTGTCTACATTTGCCCCTCTTTGATGCGATGTGACTTGTCTCAGTGTGTCAAAGATTCTTTGATTTTGCCCCAGCTTGCCTCGGCATTTAGTAGGTGTATTTATGCCCCCTCAACAAATTTGAGCGCAAAGTGGCGAGACGAGCGTTAATTTGTTGAAATTGCAAATTGTAGAACTAGCTAGCTGACAGATCTGAAAAATAGTTAAAAATGCCCCTGTAATTGACCTTTCAAGTTTCTGGGGGCCGGGAAGAAATTTTGGAGCTCCTAGGTGAAATTAGGGTTTTTGGAACCCCTATAAGTAGCTGAGAGATCGCTTCATTTGTCACTTTGTGAATTTTGAGCTCTGATCATCTTGGTAAGTTTCTTTATTGTTTTCTGCACTTCATTTTCTTTCTTCTTTCGAGCGATGGCGGGGCTTCCAGGTGTCGTTCATATTTCTGATCAGGTCTGTTCATACCATTGACCTCTTGGCTCTAGACATCCGGTGAGTTTCCACACTTTGCATGTCATTTATTATGTTATTTATTGCTTTTAAAATTTGTACTTTTCTGAAAAAAATTTACCTTTGCCGCAATCACCTGCGGTTTTGCCACAATTGTGGTTTAAATGCCGCAATTGCAGGTTTTGTGTCGTATTTGATAAAAGTGTTGCACTTGAATATGTAAAATGCCGCACTTGCTGTTTGAGTGCCGCACTTGTAGTTTGAGTGCCGCAATTTGATAAAAGTACCGCAGTTGACCATGTTTATTACTGCAATTGACTTTTTGACACTGTCTGCCTGATTTCCTTGCCTATTATCTTCTTGTTTTTGCTTCTGTTATGTTCCTCAACATCTAAAACTGATAATTTTCTATTTTTTGTACTCTTTGCAGTTTGTCGGGCGCATTTTTTGGTGTCGAGAGTCCAGGCCAGTGGGACTCATTTACAGATTCTATCTTTCAAAGGATGAGAGGTCAGTACTTTGGGACCTAGGTTTATATTAGATCTGCTACATGCCTGAGATCATGACCAACAGGGGTCTGATCTCCGCTCTTGTAGAGCGATGGCATTGTGAGACCTGCACCTTCTGGCTTCCTACCGACGAGTGCACTATGACCTTGGAGGATGTGTATCGCATCCTCCAACTGCCTATCCAAGGTGAGTTGGTGGAGTACTCCACTCGTACTAGTGTCCCTACTTTGACCGAGCTCACTAGACTGCCCAAGAATCAGCTCGGGCTGGCTGGTGGTTATGATATTCCGTGGTTGAGGTTCGGATTGGGTTTAGATAGACTATCCACACTACTGGGTAGTTTGATTTGTGGCATCCTTTGCCTCGATTAGCATCAGCGTGGGTTTTCTATTGGATTTGGCAGTGTTCTTCAGAGTATGGTCCGAGACCATACTATTTTTGCGTGGGGCCCATGCATGTTGGCGTACATGCATTTCCATATGATGTATGTGGCTTACCTTGATGGTAAATCACTCGGTTGTGGTGCCACATTGTTACAAATTTGGGTGTGGGAGCACATTGTTGTCTGCCATCCTGTAGGTTCTTGTGCTCTCCTGGCCGATAGGCCATATGTATATATGTACGATGGTGCTATTATTGAGACCCATATGGGTCATCTTTCTTACTAGAGACAACAGCTAGATATGATTCCATATTTTATCTGGCGACCTTATAGAGATTGTCCTATTTGGGATGGAGAGGACATCCATCTCCCCTTTTGTCGGTAGCGGCGGTACCTGATTGGTCGTGTGAGCGATCATGTACATATGATTGATTTTCATAACACTGACAAGGTGTTACATCAGTTTAGAGAGCAGCAGGATGTGTCTAATACTTATGCCTACTTTTCTCGGCAATCGATGGATGCTTGTGTATGGGGTGTTGTAGTGTCACTAGATGTTGCATGCACTGAGTTCTTAGGACTACTTCCCATAGCATGGACCTAGCATTCTACTACTATTGACCTAGGTTTGTTATTTTTGTGATTGCTTATGTACTTCTTTTCTACTCTCTGATTTGTGCTCATATTTTGCTTGGATACTTGTATAAATCTACTTTGGTACTGATAGTTGACTTATCTTTTGCAGGGACCACTCCATAATATGATGCTCATTGGTTGCAGCATCATCCTATTGCCTCGATAGATAGGTCGGATCCTATTCCCAAGACTATCATGCAGAGGGCTTGACGGGTATGGCATGGTAGGGGAGGCTGTGATGGAGGGAGAGGGGGTGGACGGGGAGGGAGGGACGGAGGGAGAGATGGTGGATGGGTGGGAGGTGAGAGGGATGGTGGTAGGGATGGGGGTGGGGGATAGGTGATGATGAGGGAGATGATCCTAGTCTTGGGGGTGCTAGAGGTGCAGTGAGGATTGGTGGCCGAAGTGGGGGACAGACCAGAGTTGGTCTAGGAGATATTTTGGAGGAGGAGGAGGCTGTAGAGGAGGCACCCTAGTTGGTGCATAGAGTACATAGGCAGACAACAGTATTTTTGGCTTCCCAGGTGGAGGATAGGGTGGATATTAAGGAGGTGGATGTCGAGCTAGCTGATGTATATGTGGAGGCTCTGGATGAGCAGAGTGCAGAGACAAGGTCCTCAGATGGGAGTGGCCGCAGTAGGAGCAACACTGGGGAGAGCTTGGAGAGTGAGGAGGAGCCATTGAGACAGAGAGGGGGTGAAGGTTTGGGAGGCTAGGATGAGGAGGGAGACATGGATGTGGCCATGGGCGGGATGGATGATGATCCTTCAGAGGTAGAGCACCTAACCCAGCAGGTTCAGGACCTTCAGGCCTGACTTTCCCTATCTGATGCACATGCCAATGCTTTAGAGGCTCAGGTTACAGTAGCTGAGTCTCGAGAGCGACAGGCTAGAGCTGAGGTCTATTCATTTATTAACAGTGTACAAGATGTATCTCATAGAGACCTTTTGGATAGATACTATAGATCTGGGCAAGAGGCCCAGTGGGAGATAGATTACTGGAGACGCCACTATGAGGGCATTTTTCCTACTATAGAGAGGGTTCCTAGTTACACAGCATCCCAGAGATCTAGCAGGGCACAATGTTCATAGAGAAGTGATGTCAAAGCTCTGGGGTCCTCTCACAGGACCGATTCTAATATGCCTCCCCCTCGTGCGCCTCCTAGCAAGGGTGGGGGTATCTCTTGTTGATTCTGTTCTTTGTACCATTTTTTTAGTGATGCATTGTATACTCTGAGTTGTACCATTTTTATATCTCGATACAATGATATATATATGATTCTCCTATTGGTTACCCTTGTGTTTAGACTTGAGGCTTTTCATTTGTACTCAGATATTGTGATCTACATGAGATGTAGCTCTGTTGTGATATGATGTGCAATGGTTTTACTTTCTATATGTATGTTCTAATATGATTATATGATGAGATGTATATGCAATGTGTTTCTAATATGCAGACTCGTTTATGGATGATTTACTTTCCTATGATACTGACATGTTTATGCAGGACGGTGTAAATGAAATGCTTTTATATGAGATGCTTTATGAATGCATGTGATGTTTATGATTTATGATGTATGCAACTACCATGTTTTTGTATTTTTCTAATGCACTTAATGAATGAATGCAATCTACTATGCACAAAATATCTGAGTAATGCATGTGTTAGTTTAGAGAGAAGTTAGTTTGGGTAGATGTGCTCTGAGATTGATCTTATAAAATGGAATGATAGAAAGGATGTTCTCTTTTTTGCATTTTTTGGATAGATATGATAGGATAGAAAGGATGAATGTACCAATTCACTGCCCCATTTTCCAATAATTGTCATCATTGCATTTTTTTTGTATTTTTTGATATTCTAGAAGAGCGTCGAATGATCCAGATCACATACTATCTGGATACCGCTATGACCTCTTGATTTCAGAAGGAGTAGAGAGAAACAATAGAAGCTTCAAGCATCGTGGGGTTCCACATATTCCTTCATGTACCTTGTACAAAGCTTTCTAGGATTCCATGGAAGTGATACAACGTAGTAATGTTCCATCGAGACTTCATCTGTATAGAGTAGTGGAGAGGATTGTGTACCTAGAGGCTTTTCGGATGAGGGTCTTTCTCTGGTTCCTAGACACGTTTGGGGGTAAGACATTATTTTGAGATAGCTATAGACATATTGGTACCATAGGGATTCAGGACCAACAAGGACACATGCTGATTCTATGATAGATGCTTGATGTGATGGCACCAAGAGTTTCTCCACTAGAAACTGGAATTTGGTATCATTGCCTGGCATATCAATCAGTGATGCTATGGTAGCCATTGCATCTGCCACTTTGTTTTGTGCTCTTAGGACTTGCTCGAAGAGAATGTAATGAAACTTGGTGTGTAGTTGTTCCATCTGTGCTCTATAAGGTATGAGCTCTGTAAGGTATGAGCTTCTCATCTTTGGTCATGTAATCATTGTTAACTTGGCTAATGACCAACTACAAATCACCAAAGACTTTCAGGTTCTTGATTCTCCATTGAATGGCTATCTTTAGACCGATGACCAATGCTTCATATTATGCTATGTTGTTGGTGCATTGGAAGTTAAGTCTAAAAGACTTTGGAATTGTATCATGGTCTAGAGTGATAAGAACTATCCCTGCCCCCGCTCCATGGTTTGTACATGATCCATCAAAATAAAGTTTCCATATCTCGATCACCGGTTGTAGTTTCATGATAGATTCATCAGGAAAGTCAGAGATAATAGGCTGGTGGTCTTGAATCGGTGCCTCTGCTAGTTGATCGACGATCAGTTGTCCTTTGATAGCCTTTCTATCTACATACTCAATGTCAAATTCACTTAAGATCATTACCCATTTTTCCAGTCTTCCAGTGAGCGCTGCTTTTCTTAATAGGTACTTGAGAGGATCAATATGTGCAACCAATTTTGTTTGATGACTCAACATGTAGTGTCTTAGCTTTTGGGAAGTGAACACAACTGCTAGGCATGACTTCTCTATCGGTGTGTAGTTTAGCTCATATCCAACCAATGTTCGGCTTAGATAGTAGACAACCCTCTCCTTTCTTGCATCATCATGTTGTGCCAAAAGGACCCCTAACACTGATTTTGTTGCTGAGATGTATAGAAGCAATGGTCTACCTTGCACTAGTGGTACCAAGATAGGAGACTTTAGAAGGTAGTCTTTGAATATCTGAGATGCTTGTTCACATTTTTCTATCCATATGAACTTGATGTCTTTATGCAATAGATGTTGGAATGGGTGGCACTTGTTTGCCAGTTGAGCTATGAAGTGTCTTATTGATTGGAGCCTTCCTTGTAACCCTCTTAGTTGTCTCAGGTGTGATGGTGGAGGCATGTCCAATATTTCTTTGACCTTTGCTAGATCCACTTCAATTCCTTTGTGTGATACTATGAACCCTAGTAATTTTCCTGTTGTGATGCCAAATGCACACTTTTTTGGATTTAGTCAGACTTTGAATTCCTCCATTCTATCAAAGATGGGTCCCGAAACCTGTAAATGATCCTTTCAAAGTATGGAGTTTGCTAGTATGTCATCCACATAATATTCCATTTTCTTGTGGATGAGATCATGAAATATGGTTGTCATTGCCCTCTGACATGTTGCTCCAGTGTTCTTTAGACCAAATGGCATAACATTCCAACATTATGTTCCCCAAGGGCATGTGAAAGTCATTTTGTGTTGGTCCTCTAGTGCTATCCTTATCTGGTTGTAACTTGAGAAGCCATCCATAAGTGACAACATTTCATGTCCTGCAGTTAGGTCCACTATCATGTCGATGTTTGGTAAAGGAAAGTCATCCTTGGGACATGCTATATTGAGATCTTGAAAATCTATGCAAATCTGTATTTGACCACTGTGCTTCGTAACTGGTACCAGATTAGATATCCAATCTACATATGGTATAGGTCTGATGAATTTAGCATATAGGAGCTTCTTCAGTTCTGCCTTGACTAACAACGCAACATGAGGATGCATCTTTCTTAGCTTCTTTTTGATAGGTTTTGCATTTGGTAGCAATGGGAGATGGTGTAGCATGAACTCTAGATCTAATCCTGGCATATCTGAGTAAGACCATGCGAAATTGATCATTCTTTCCTTGAAGAAACTGATGAACTGTTCTCTCTCCTCAGGGGTGAGAGATTTTTTGAAGTAGATGTTCTTTGGGTTCTTGTCATCTCCCAAGTTGATTTCCTCTGTCTCTTCGGCTAGTAGTGCTGATTTCTCCTCTGTTAAGGGGAGGAGTTCTCTCTTTCCACCTTCTAGCCCCTCAGAGAGGTTTTCGCTAGAAGATACATTTATTTTAGCTTTTTACTCTTTTGTTCTTTTTTCTTTTGTGGACTAGAAAGAGGTGCTTCCTCCCTGAAGTATGCTGCTCTGTCTAGGTTGATAGAGAATCATGCCTTGTGATCTCCTGATAGAATGCCTTCCCTTAGTCCCATGAAATGAGCTATTGCCTCATCATTTTCAAAGACATCAAGACCAGGTGGTCCTTGTTGATCCCACTCTATAAGCTCAGGGTGTACAAGACAGACACTTTCACTACTATTTAGCTTTGGTTGACTGAATGGGACTGTTGATATGGTGCCTACAAAATTGGACTATGATGAGGACACACCACTTGAGGTCTGATGAATGATATGTTTGTCTATGCAGGGTTGTTCGGTAATGGTCGGTTGTTCGGTAATGGTCGGTTGTTCAAACAGGTCTGCTACGTTTATGATAATATCGAATTTGAGGGAAAAAGTAAGGGATTGATGGTTCAAAGTCATGGAGGGATCTCTACTCATACTCATTGGATTCAGTCTCAATGGAATGTTCATCTGATGTCTCACTTCCTTGGGTATCATCAATTGCTAAGTGTAGGTTTATTTGGGATTGTGTGGATCCCTCTTCAATGGGCAACAACTGTGCTAATATGTTTCTTATTAGGACATGCTCAGTGTTGTGCCCCCGGTGTATCTCTGCTATTTTCTCATGATTGACTTGAATGTCTTGAACCATAGGACTAGTGCTTTGTTTCCCATAGCCCAAACCTATAGTGTTTCTTTGGGTTGGTGGGAGAGGCAATTCATATATGCCCTGTTGCCTTGCCCCCAGTCCGATTGTACCATCGTACCCAAACCTTTGTATCATCGTGTAACCGTTGCCATAGTTTTCTAAAGGTAAGGGTGGTCGGACTGTCTCAGGGGAGTCTCTATATAACCAAGCATTGATAACTTGCTCAAAAGGATTCTCTTTCACTATGTCCCCCCATTAGACAAAGGTTGTGGGTGGACATCCAAATAGAATTGGTTGCTAAGTCTCTATTACAATGATAGGTAGTGGCATACCATGAGTTATAGGGCTTAAAGGCATGTGCATGATTGTGAAAGCCTCTTCATATCTATATTCACCACATCCTTAGTCCATGATGGATATCTTGCCCACTTTCTCTGTGACATATTTAAGATTTGAATTTGTAGGGGAGGAGATACTTGCATCTTGATTAATGACTATCTTACATGCTACTCATGTGACATCCTTGGGATTTGATTCTGAAGAGGATGGGATGCTTGCATCCTGGTTTGATGGCACCTAGTTGTCAGTGCTAATTTGGATTGCATTGCAGTATTGGAAGGGATTGGGATCTCCCTCTATGATAATCTCCTCCCCTTGGTGAGGGAACTTGATGCATTGATGGTATGTTGATGGTATAGCTTGCATTTCATGTATCCAAGGTCTCCCTAATAACATGTTGTATCCCAACTCAAGGTCTAAAATTTGGAAGGGTGTGTTTTTTACCATAGGACTAATTCGAACAGGTAGAATAATAATACCCTTAGAGGACCTTTCCTCTTCATCATATGCTCTGATATTTATTCTTCTAGTGACATCAATGCTTGATTCAGAATAGCCTAGTTGCTTGATTAATTTTAAAGTAAAAATGTTTAAACCAGCTCCACCATCAACAAGGACCCTACAGACATCGCTTTTATGGATTTGGACAAGAAAGTGTAGAGGATCATTATGCAGGGGCTTATGCGGTGGCACATCATGGTCTGTGAATGTGGCATGTTTGTTAGCTTCTATATGGTTGACCATTTTTTGGAAGCTTTCATGTGTTATGTCCATTGGGACAGTTGCATTTTGAAGTGATTTCTCAAGTGCTAGTTTATGTTGCGGAGATATGCGCAAGAGGTCAAACATGGATATCTGGGCAGGTGTGCACTTTAGTTGGTCCACTATGCTTGTTTGTGGATCTGAGTTTGCTATAGGATTGGCTGATGTAGTAGCTGAGGATGGTACTCCTTGCAAGATGACTCTAGCACGACGCGTTGTTATAGCACAATTGTTACCTTGGTCCCTGATAGTGATTGTGGCCACATGATTCTCTGAAGGATTTAGGCAATTTATGACGTTATCACTATTGGTATACATATAGTTAACTTTATTGGTTTGTCCACCAAACCCAGAGGTTTTTCCTTTATTGTTATCATGGAAGGTATCATTAAAAATGGTGTGATCAGTTATACCTTTGGCTTGAGTGTTCATCACATCGATGATCCCTGTGTCAATGAGATCTTGGATAGCATGTTTCAATCGGTATCAATTGGTTGTTTTGTGCCCCTTGACCCGATGAAACTCATAGAAGTTTTGGTCATTATACCACCTTGGCTTGTTTTCCTCTTGTTCAAAGTCTCTGATTGTTGGGAGAGTGATAGTGTTTGTTTGTATTAGCTTACGTAAAGCGGACTCTATTGGCTCTCCCAATGGTGTGAAATCTCTTTGTTGGAATTGAAACCATGGTTTGCGTTGATTCTATTGTTGATTGTTTGACATAGCGACTGCTTGTATAGGGGGAGGTTGGTTCTAGATTTATGCTTGTTGAGTGGGCCCTCTGGGGTTTTGGTTTGCCACAGGTGCACCTTGCAGTGACACCCTGGGTTGCGTGTAGTTGACCATCTTTACATCAATGACACCATCACTAGTGACATTTTTGTTCTTGTTCCACCACTTAGCTTTTTTTGTTGCATTCTTATTTGTGTTCATTTTCATAGGATCTGCAAGGATTCCTCTTTTGACCAAGTTTTTTTCACACTGAACTCCTCTTTTGATGAGGTGTGTGAAGTTTGGAGCTAACTGTAGTTCTGTTGTGAATGACATGTTTGGGATCAGGTTGTCAACAAACATGACTATCAAGTCTTGTTCAGGCACATCATATGTTATATGGTTTTTCGTGTTCCTCCATCTCTGTAGAAATTTCACAAAGGACTCTCCATTTTTTTTTTTAATGTCGCAAAGGTCCTTGATGTTGACCTTGCACTTGATGTTATGATGGAAGTGAGCTATGAACTTTTCAGCCAATTCTCCCCAAGACTGAATGCCATGAGGTAGATGTGAGAACCATTCCATTGCTATTCTGGCTAAACTTTGTGGGAACAATTGCATTAGATATGTCTCATCATGAGTGACTTCGATGCAACTAGCAAATAACTCTCGTATATGCTCAATAGGGTTTGTGTTGCCCCTATACTTGTCAAATTTTGGAACTAAGAAGTGGTTTGGGAATGGAGACATTTGAAGAGAATGGTCAAAGGGGTATGGGTATAAATCCTCTGCGGTATAGGATTTAGTTTGCCCTTGATTTTGCATATCCATCATTTGGGTTTGAAGGGTTTGCATTTGTTGCATTAGCATGTCCGTTTGATATTGTGGCTGATGTGTGTGGACATTCCTTTGTGTTGTGGTGGGTATGAGGCTGTGCCTCTGTGTCCCTTGAGTAGGAACATATGATTTCATCCTAGGGACTTGATATTTATTCCCCACCGAGTGATTGGTGACTAGAGGGACATGAGTAGTGCATGGTGGGTTATGATGTGTTTGCTGTTGTGTCTGAAACTAGGTTTGATAATGCTGGGGTAGGTATTGTTGAGGTTGGATGTGAGACAACTGAAGCTAGGATTGTTGTTGCGGAGGTTGGATGTGAGGCAATTGAAGCTGGGGTTGCTGTTGTGGAGGTTGGATGTGAGGCAACTGAAGCTGGGGTTGCTGTTGCAGAGGTTGGCTGTGATGCAACTAAATTTGGGGTTGCTGTTGTGGAGGTTGGATGGGTGTCAGAATGGGCAAAGATGTCACTTTGGGCTGGCCTTGACTGTAAATAGGTCCTGTAGAGGTGGATCCTTGTAGGCATGATGTGTTGATCCCAAGGTTAGTGTGGAGGGATTGTAGTAGCGAAATAGTTTTATAATAACTGGTGTTTGGTGGGATGGAAGGCATAGCATGAGAGTTGGACTGCGCGGGCCATGAGATTAAGGGTGGAGGCATACTAGTGACCATGGGTGCACTTGGTTGCGAGATTATCATGCCTTGATTAGATGATGTGCTGGCTTGAATCGGGTCATTGGTTTGATAGGATACAGTTTGTGTTGATGTGGGTAAAGCCAATGGTGGAAAGATCTGTGACACAACAGGTAGTATCTGAGGAGTGTGAGTAGTGTTTTGACCCGTGAGAGGGTTTTCAGGCCATATAGTTGATACGCTAAATTCAGTGGGGAGTTTGACTCCCTTTTTTATTAGCATGGCTAAGTAATGTTCAAGGTTCCTCTCTACAACAACATCAACTACTTTGGTAGAGTAGGCATCTTGTTCCACATCTTCAAGTTCTTCTTTGGTGATATCTTGGAAAAAGGATGCCCCACAGGGCTGTTCAATGAATAGAGCAGAACTGGTGTTCATGAAGGGATCATTCTCTTTCTCTATTTCCCAAGTGGAGAAATAGTTGATATATGACTCATCAGGTTGAGCTCTAGCCTTAGACCTTGTGTAAGGTCCTCCATGAGGTGTTTGAGACATACTGTGTTCCAGGTTTTGTAACTAAAAAAAGTGATATAAAGCGAACAAAGGAGAGGATCCTTTCTAAGAAAAGTTCGAGTTATGTTTTGGACAAGGGTAATTCTAAGGACAGATTTTGATATAACTTGATCTCAAAGTGGTGATGATAAAAGATAAGATTGCCGACCTTTGTCTTGGACAAAGTCAATTTGATAAAGATGATGATGTTTGATAAGATGAGATCAAGATATTTTGAGTCTGATCTTTCGAACTAATAGTGTTTTAGACAATAATCATGCTTTACAGAGAAAGGGTAACCTTTAATGTTTAGAGATTCACACAATGTTGTTCACATTTTCCTAGGATAGACACTAGTTTTGGACACCAAATGAAGAATTATTTCAAGGTTTTTAGGTCAGAACAGGAATATAGTATCTCTGGTAAAAAATGTGGTACAATTTCACTGATTGCGGTAAAATAAATGGTCGATTGTGGTAGTTTTATCACACACAAGGATTCTGATTCGCAAGATAGTTGACGTTGACAACCCTCGACTTTAATATGTTTGACTCATTTTTGACAGTTTGAATATTTTGTTTTGCATTTTTCAGAAACTGATCAAAGGAACAAGCACAATAGACACTATGCTTTTGTAAATGAAGACTGAGATTGTGTATGTTCTACAACTTTTTCAAGTTGCAATGTTATCACGAGGTCTCAATAATAAACAATCAAATTAATCTAGGTCAAATTGGCTTTAGAATACAATGTTATAGGCCCAATGCTTGAATGTCCATTAGCTCACACAGTAATTGTCACGCTACTAGAACACGAAGGTCCATGACATAGGTGCTCGTGTTTTTGCCATTTCTAGGTATTGTTGCCGTGGAGTGAAGATCTCTTTCACTACACAAATACCATGTGACACATATGTTAGGAATCTTGGGGGGAAATTTTGCAACCCCTTGCACTATAATAAGGTATTTGTTTAGAGGTAAAATAGGTTGGCCTCTAATTAATCAAGGTTGTAGTAAGGGTCCGTGGTGTCTCTCCAATCGGTTTGTACATGCATGACTCACTTAAGAGCCTAGTTGATCACGCTGGCTCCTTAGAGATATTCACCCGATCTAGACTATCATCAACACATCTTGCCTGAGCTTGGCTAGATAAGATAGAACTTTGGTTCGCACCTTGTTTATATACCGATCAAAAGGATTACCAGTTTAAGGTTGTTCTCCAAGGAAGAAGCACATTCCCTGAACAGGTCTTTCTAAAAAAGTATAAAGGTTTGTAATCTAACAGTTTGTGCAAGTGCACCCAGAACTCAAGACATGAGGTAAATCGATTAAGCTCCAAATTTTGAAATGTGAACTAAGCTACACCACCATACAAGCACAAATGTCCAATTTTAAGCCCAAAAAGTAGGTTTTGATTGCTTGTTCAATTTTAAAGCACCAAACTGAAAGATTTTTTGCCTTTGTTCAATTTTAATCCTCACGTCAATTTTAAGCCCAAATCTGAAATATGAGTCATGATATTTTTTTGCAAGCACTGTTCTTTTTAAACCCAAATTGACAAATGAATTCCTTTTAGTTTGTGTTGTTTAAACAAGTTAGTACCAAAAAGGATTATTCGCAAAAATGAGAATATGTAAAACTTTGAAAAAATGAAATGGTGCTTACCAAAACTTACCCTCCTCTGTCCTTGATGACTTTGATCCAATCCTGCACAAAAAACAAATAGAATGTCAATTAAAAAGTAGATGGGTAGAAGACTTGGATCTGATATTTGCAATATTTTCTATGATTGCGGCAATCTTCCTGCAATTGTGGTAATCTTCTGTCGATTGTGGTAATAAACTTGTAACTATGGCAAAGTGTTGTCGATTGTGGTAATTAACTAGCAACTGTAGCAAAGTGCTATTGATTGTGGCACAGATCAGACAACTGTGGTAAAATTATTGTGATTGTGGTAAAATTCTTGCGATTGTGACACGGATCGGTAGATTGCGGAAAAATACTAGAATTCAAAGACAAGAAATTGCGGTATTAAACTAGTCGATTGTGGCACAGTATGGGCGATTGTGATAAAATACCAGCAATTGTGAAATAGTACAAATGTCAAAGAAAAGTGCAATTTTTAGATTTACAACCATACGGTCGTGGTTGATCAATTCGTTTCTTCGTCTACAAGAGATATTTGGGTTGTTTCTTCACGTCAGGTTCACCAAAATGTACGCCTCTCTCTCTGGTCCCCACAACTTTCCAAAGGTGAGGATTAGTAGCAAAGGTTCACAAATGAATGCAAATCAAGTATATAATGACTACTAAATGAATAACATAAATGTGAGCAATAAAATGTACAAGCAAGAGAAAGGAAGACAAATAAATGCAAACCCTACAATGCTTGAAGCTTCTATTGTCTCTCTCTACTTCTGAAATGTTGTTCTTGATGCTCAATGTTGGCAGGGCAGCGTCTATGACTTGAGAAGCATCGAGAATTTGATAATTGAAATGTGTGTGTGTGATCGCAAGATGGCTTGAATGCTAGAACCAAACTAATGGATTAATGGCACATGAGAGCTTGAAATCATGGATCCTTCAAATGGTTATGAAGGGTTTATTATATAGGAATTGGTGATGGAATGAACGGTTGAGATCAATCCCAGAGATAGGGAGATGAACGGTTGAGATCAAAAGGA
>MU226101.1:509093-523881 GCA_018584345.1 Thuja plicata
TGAATGGCCATCGATAGGAACGGCTCTCTGGCTGGAAGCCAGAGGCCGATCCTCTTCTTCCCTATGTCTATCGACTTCCTTGTCTCTATTTTTCACTATATCTTCCCCTCTCTATTTCAATTACAATATTGTCTATTTAAAGACAATGTTTAATGGTTTTCAAACCGATCAACTACCTTCCTATTCGGTTACAATATCTTTAAACCCATAATTACAATTTGGCACATCTTGTTAAATTACAAATTTAACAAGATTGTGCTTTTAAATACATTATATATATATTAAAATGGGCTTTACTTCATATTTTTGAAAGAAAACATTTGACTTCACTTAAAATGTGATGAAGATAATGATTCTATTGGTGCCCCTGCACCAGACATCTTACACCAAATTGTACCCAATGTTGATATTAATCAAAATAATCCAATTCTTGATCGACTAGCCACTCTCACCGAAGCAATTACTACTCAGAACTTTGATGTAGAGAAGGCAATAGAAGAGAGAGAAGAGCAGAAGTACCAACATAAAATCATTGAGAACATCAGCCAAGAAGTGGCAGTCAACAAGGTAAAGCTTTCAAAATCCATTACTGAATTAAATCCAATTATAACTAAAGTTATTTCCTTAATAAAATAGCTAAGCACACTTGAAAAGTTCACTAAAGAGAATAGTGACAACATAGCAATGTTAGATACAGATCTAGCTAATAGTGCTAATAGCTTAACCACCGATGGAGACAATGAAATTAAGTTGCATTATGAGAATATCATTGAGATAAAAAGGTTAACATGGGAACTGTGGGAAGAAGAGACACACTTCTAGGAAGAAGTCACTGAGCTCCAAGCTCAGCTTCTACTGAACCTTACACTGGTTCAACAACACATCAGTTCAACAAGGCAACTGATAGCAACCCCTGAGATGTCTGTAGAAGACAAAATCTAAGATTTTCACTCCAATATCACACTTGAGCACATGGATCTAGAGAAATTGAAGGAGAAATGGGAGAAAATGATGGAGGACATAAAGTTTTCACACTCCCACATTTTTGATAACCTATAAGATATAAACATTTTCCCTTAATATCAATAAAGGGGGAAAATTATATGTATTCAGATGGGCAAATGACATATGGAAAATGATATGTATATGTATATTAATATGGGGAAAATGATATGAATAGATATACTGGCATATACATAGGGGGAGTCATTAAATGACTAAGGATTATATATGTTGTACATACTTAACATTTTGTTAGTATTTTTCACATATTAGTTTTTGATACTAATGTCAAAGGGGGAGATTGATGAGATTAATTTTCCATTAGTATGCAAACAACAATTTTAGTAAGAAAAAACTTAAAGAAAGGACAAAGAGAAAACCAAAAATTAGATATAAAGACATCACCAAAGATGACTAAGTACAGAGAGAACCGACGATACAACTTTATGTGTACACCGAAAATGAAAAGTCAGAAGGATAAAGAGGAACTCGATAGAGGAACCCAATGTGCAGGACATAGTCCAAACTGAAGAGACAGTTAAAGAACAAATCGAAAGACAGTCAACTCATTTAAGAGCATAACTGACCGTCAAAAACTGAGAGTTAGTTGCAGCCCGCAAAAAGTGGATCTGACTTCCACATCAGATAAAGAAGTCTTATTATATTTATAGAATCTTGATTCATTTTTAAAACCATTTCTTTAGGGACAAGAAACATGCATGTAAGTGCTTTAACCAGTCTAATTGATTTAAAACACATAGACTAGGAGATCAAGGTAAAAAGTCATAAACCTAATCTTAGAGTTAACATTAATTTTCGTAAAACTTGATGATGTCAATCCATCTTATAAATATATTATCTAATCATTGAATATACATGTGTCAATTTAGAAGAGAGGATGAATTAATCCTACAAGCACATATATGGATCAGATTGAAAGTTTCAAGAGCCAGAACAACAAAAGATGAATTAGGTTAGCAAGAACCAATAACAGAGGCTACCGAGAATCAGAGGTATTACTCAATCACATTAGGTGATAATATTATTAATGTAAACTTAAATGGATCTGTATCAACAATAGGAGATTGCATTTACTAGGTTAAATTGTAATTTGATATCATTCTAAAAAGTGGAGCAAAGTGTAAAAATCCTTTCAAGGAAGGTGGATTTAACAGTCCAACTACAAATCTCTTAACCGAGTGCACACTCAACAGTGTTTCTAAAACTCTTAACTGAGTAGACTTTAACAAGTATCCATAGATACTCTTAATCGGGTAGATCATCGAAAGTGATAAAATTGGAAGCCTTAACTGGTCCCTTCCAATCTACAGATAGTGAAGATTTTGTGGGTGTCATCCCCACCATAGTTTTTACTTCCTAACATGAGTTTTCTGTGATATCATATCATGTGTTATGTATCAATCACTTTCATGAATGTTTCAATGAATGTTCACATGTATGTTAAGGTTATAAATTGATATAACTCACATCAAGATAGTATAGATAATATGAATGGATATACAATTGATTACACAAAGGTTAATTGATTAAATGATACAAAATTTTTAGAGGTATTGATTCACCCCTCCCCTCTCAGTACACACTTCCCATTAATTCCAACACATTCCTATTTATTTCATATTTTTAGTTACAAACGAAGGAGTTCATCCATTAATCCCTCAACCTGCAGCTAATTAAGAACTTGAATATTATACTCTCACCAATAGACCACCATCTTGCAAGGAATAATCTACTGATTGTAGTGGAAAGTGAATCATCTACTTTAGAAATAGTGAGAAATTGATTACTATGGTGGGCCAAGTCAATAGAAGATAAATCAATGCATAGATTTTCCAATTCCCTATCATTAATTATTAGCATCAGCAATGAATGATAATATAATTAATTCTAGATGAAACTTGCGAGTAATTCTTAGACACCTTCACCATGCATTAATAATTTCATTCAGAGACTATGAAAGGGCTTCACACGGGGAAGAGTATTAATGTAGTTTAATTTTTAGCAAGGAGGGTCAATTGAGATGAATAGTCTCCTTTAGAATAACAAAGATACCTTTCCAGTACAAAGCACGGCTCAGGAAGGCATACAGGCTCAGAGGAAGGTATGGATAGCTTAGGAATAGGAACCATGACCTCAATCTTCCTTTCATCTCACCATATCAGATTAATATTATTGCCAAATATTAAGTATTTTCTTTCTCCCATGAGATAGGTCTCACAATATAAGTATTATATGTATTTAATAACCTATAGATGTTTATAGAATATTAGATATTCCTGATTATTCAATGTAAAAAAAATTTTAATTAATTACGTTTCCATATATGAAGCACTGAGAGATGCATATTTCCCCCCAACTCTAGCATCACTAAACCTTCCACTAATGAGATGTTTTAAATCTATGAAAATATCATTCCTCGAAAGTAAGAGCCAAGTTGTAAGATTTTGTTGAAGTATAATTCCAATTATTTATTTGCTTCTTCGTCTCATCCTTTATGTCAATCAATACTAGCACGTTGCCATGGTTCCAAATTGTTCAGACTATTTACAGTCCCCTAATCCATAGGCCACCCTATGTATCATTGCTATTTTATTCCATCCTATGATTGTCATGATGGTCATGAGGACTCCCTTATAGCTGAGGAATTGTAACCTGCATCTTCTCATCTATGTTTTTTGCAACCCTAAAATTAACAGTTTCTTTCATTTTTTTATTCATATTTTGGAGCTGTGTCTGCCAAGGGTATGCAAACTTGCAATGTCAATGGTGGAAGGAATAACAGGTCAATTAAAGCCATAGGAGGATCTTGAGATTATTTGTGGAGTAGAAAAGGGAAAGTGATTAATGCTTTCTCAACTAGCCATATAAATTGAAAAATGGGTCAAAATTAAAATAAAATTCAAATCAAATGCAAACACATGTCCAAAATCAAACACTTACAAGTGATGTCGAGAGATATGTTCTATGTGCCCTCCTTCCCTCCTTCCACTTTTCTTTGTGCAATAAAGTAAGGAAATAAAATGAAACTATCTTTTTTTTTAAATTTATATGCCCGTGTTGGTTGTAATTATGACAACATGTCATGGTTGTGATAATTTTGACCAACACGGGAATGGATTTTAAAAAAATCAATTTTTTCCTTCTATAAACCGACCAAGAAAAACCATTTTAATGCTTGGTAGAAAATGTTCATAAAAAATGTGGGTCAAATGTACTAGTGGTCAAAATTCAGACCAACACGGGCATAACTTTAAAAAATTAAAATTTTCCTTCTATCAACCGACTAAGAAAAACCATTTTAATGCTTGGTCAAGAATGTTGGTCATTTTTTGGGGTTAAATGTACTAGTGTCTCCCATCGAGTCATCTCCCTACAGTCAAGCCTGTCACTTTAGTTTGACCTTCATCCTAGACAACAACCTTGGTATTTGTGAGTTCCATCAAGCGGGTGAATCTAGATCTCAATGTGTGTCATCTACGTTGGACCTTGTGCATGCACATTCAACAGTGGGTGGAGAAAGAATCAAAATTGGGTTTCCCTATCAATAGGGAAAGTGACTTACCATCACACTGTGGGGTCATCCCCCACAAACCTACTTTTTCACCAGTCATATGATTATAGAAATCATTATCAATCAACCATTCATTCTTATTCTTTTCAACATGTAATGTATCAATAATTTCAATATTACATTCTAAAGAAGTGATCACATTACTAAATTTAGGTTCAAGTTTGAACAACTTCTTCAACATAAAATAAACAGTCAGCTTCTTCTGATTCATCATCTGGTATACAATCATTTTCATTCATATACTATTCCTTCTTATTAAAATTTAGTTTTTTAATTATTCCTTTATCCAGACATCTAGTAGCAATATGACCAACCTTTCCACACCTGAAACATTTAAGAGGTAAGATACCTTTATACTTATTGGTTTCTTTCTTTAGTCTCCTTACAAAGTTTTCTTCTTCTTCATTTCTACTCTCATCTTCTCGATCTTCATAAAACATTATTTCTTTGAAAGAAGTCTTAAAATTGGGTGTTTCATTTCCAAAATTTCTCATTTTAAATGTTCTCAGAGTGCTAAACAATTGTTGTTTGGTGTAATTTTCTGGATCATAAGTTTCTTCAATTTCCGAGACCTTGCCACTGTAGCTTTTTGGTAAAGTCCTCAAAATGTTTTCTATCACATCATTATCATCCAAAGTGTTGCCAAGATTTTTAATCACATTTATAACATTGTCAATTTTCTAAAATTAGATTTCTATGACATCTCCTTCTTCAATCCTCAATTTCTCATATCTACCTTTAGAAGTGTGCATCTTAGCTAGTTTAACTCTATCATTTTCTTCATCATTTTTTTTTGTTTTTTCTCAAATTTCATAAGTAGTCTCTAATGCCACAAAATTTGCCAATTCAGTTTTAGACAATGCACTAAAAATAACACACCTTTCTCTTTTGTTTTCTTCATGTAGGCGTCAATCTCAAACGAAGTAGTAGATCCATTTTTAGACATCGTATATTTGTTCTCTACAGATTTCCAAGTCTTGTAACTTAAGGAAATTAGGTATCCCCTCATCTTCATTTTCCAGAAGCCATATACAGATCCATCAAAAATAGGAATGATCAATTTATGTGCCATATGATCTCCCCAAGTGGTTAGACTCACTATTATGGAACCAAAGCTCTGATACCAATTTTTGAATGTCTCAGAAAGCTCAGAGGGGGGTGAATCAATTGTCAAATAAATTTTTTTCACTTTCATAGTTCAATAATCAATAGTTTAATACTTTGTCCACTTAATCAAATCAAATATAAACATGAAAGAGAACACATATGAATCATACAAAATGAACACCATTATTTTACATGGAAAACCCAATACGAAAAAAATCATGGAGATTTTAATTCTCATGAATAAAAACACCTGTAAAGTGACACTGGTTAAGGTGATTTTCATAATGGGTGGCTCACTGCCAGAATGCACACTCTAGGTGGCCACACTACCTAGAAGGCCTTACTTTCCTGGGAAAGAAGAGAGCATAAGGAAATCCATCATTGTAGCACATATACTGGAAGAAACCCATGGCTCATTGCCTCTGATGTCTAACAAAAACAACACACAAGTTTCTCACAACTCCACTTCACACTTCCATCAAACTTTTGCACTGTATTTGATGAACCTTATTCTTAATCAAACTCTTCATGAATCCATCACTAACATCCTCTTATTTATATTGATCTAAATATGAAAGCACCAATTCGGACATCAAGAACATAATTTAAAATGGATCCAGACTAAACATTCCCATAGTGAGGAGGAATGAAATGTGGATCACACCACACACACTGCCTCGACCAAATAACACATTAACCAAATGCCAAAATAATCAGAGCCCAATAATAAATAACACGTTATAAATTATGCCTCCATACCACATCAACATGACCCAAAATAGAAAAAAAATGAAACCCTACTACCATAAACCATTTCCAGAATAACAAAGAATTCTGGACGATTAACAAACACAAACATTATAGAATACATCAGTAGAAGACAATTTTCTGGAGCACCATCCTCCATGCCAAAAAAAAATGAAAACCACATCAACATAATAGAAATACCAAGTATAAGACCATCCACAAAAGTAGTATGTTGTCATCAATGACAACCATACTCACACAAAAATAGATCTTTAACATCGTCAACTTTACAACATCAATACTACAATACAAAGTTTGTAGCAAAAAAAAAATATAATCAAATCTACAAGAAAAAACTCGCCTTGTCAACAAATTTTAATTTAGTTTTCATGTTTTTATGCACTTTATTTTCTTTTTTAGTTTTCACTTTTTTGAAGGGGCACCCTTATATCCTTTCATTGCTAGGGCAATTCTGAATATTATTTTTCCTTGATTTTTCTTTGAAACAACAGTTTGAATCACATTGTCTCAAAGAGGGGAAAAATGTAGATGCTAAAAAAATGGTTAAAACCTAGGATTCCACTTTTTAACATCTTGGCGTTCCTTTTGAAACATTGTTTCACCTTTGATCTACTTGTTGTTCTATGTAGTATAAGTGATCTTAATCTTTTGTTGACATCGTGTCATTCCTCATTAATTAAATAATAAATATTATTTAATAAATCACTAATATTTGTATCCTAATCTTCATCATTTCCTATTGATTTTCCCTCTTGACCATGTGTGACCCTGTCAATTTGATCCTTAATTATTCAATTTCATCATGTGATTAATAAACCCTCTTTAGGGATAAATAACCATTAATTTCCCCTTTATCCCTAAGTCCTAATCGATGATAAATAAATTGCATTAAATATTTATCCATCTTTCCCATGGTCTCACAATTGATTAATTACATATTAATTAATTGACTGATTTGTCCTAAATTTGGGAAATATTAATCCTCTCATTTTATCGTTTCCTTATGTGTGGGAATTTAATAATTTGAATTTGAATTATTTCCTCCCACCTTTTTGCCTTCCACCAACTAATTTAGCCTCCATTCCCCTTATTTCTCCTTCCATCTTTCCTCTTCCATTTCCCCCTAATTTCTCCCCTTGATTTGTGCAAGTGATTTCTCATTTCCAAATTTCAATTCAATCATGTCATAATTTGTCATAATCATGAAAAATTAAATTTTTCAATTGTAATTTGTCATAAATAATGTCATTTGTCATTTTTGAGTCCTCTTTTGAATTCCTATGAATTGGATTTCAAGTATTCATTCTTGCAACCACATTTCTAGTATTCTCGCCATTACTGTGTCCATTTGCTTTTATTTTATGAGTTCATTTTGTCAACATAAGAGCGACATTTTACTATTATAAAAGAAATCAAAAGCATTTTTTTAATTTAGTTTCCATGTTTTGATGAACTTTATTTCATTAGCCCTAATGGTGTGATTAGGAATGCATTTGCATGATGTTTTAGAATTTTTTGGATGGTCTACTTCGTGCACATTTTCCCATGTTCTAATTTAGTAGTCAAAACTCCCAACTAACAAGAGATATCCAAACCCCATCCTCTATCAAAGAAGCAATACCAAGAAGAATAGTTTCATTTAGAAACTATTAATGGGAGACAAGCTGCGAGGAAGATGATGGCCTTTAATACCTCTCAGAGTTCCCTGATTCACCTAGAAATCAATATTTGTGCCAAGGATATCACCTATAAGTATAAAGAGGTAGGAGGAAAGGGGACCCCCTTCCTAAGAACTCCAAAAGCCAAGAAGAAACCTTGTGGATCACCGTTAACAAGGATAAAGTACATAGGATAGTGGATACAATCCTCTATGATTTACAAGTTCTTTCCACAAAAACCAAACCTATAGAAAACTTTAGAAAAATTCTTTGAAACCATGTCATGGGCCCTAGATATATATAGTTCAATGAGTATACTTTCTCTATTACTATTTTTTATATAATGAATGGTTTCATGCAAAATCACAACAAAATTAGTGATTTGATGACCCAGAATGAACCCTTTCTTTTGAGCATGAATCGCATTATCAAAAAAAGGTTTAATATCATTGACCTACTATTTAGAAAATACTTTGTGACTATTACAAATACTTATATGTTTGAATTCCACTATTTTTTTAGCACCGCACCTTTTAGGGACTAAAAAAATATCAATATTATGAACAATTATTTGAGGATACCAATAGAAGATTAGAATTCCCTGACAGCTAGAATGATATCAAGACCCATTACATACTAGTACTTCTAGAAGAAAAAAATAGGGGGAAAACATCAAGACTTGGGGACTTGAGGGGACTAAGAAAGAATAAAACCTTCTTAACTTCATCATTAAAAAATCTACATCCTAGAGCCTCTAATTCCATGGGGGAGAGGGAATTAGGAATACTTGGAGAAGCCTATCATAAATCCCCAAAATAGAAGGGTTAGATAGAGGGGATGGGTTAAACATAGAGAAGAAGTGGTTTCCAACCTCCCTTTGAATATCTTTTTCCTTAGAGGAAATAGTGCCATCTGAGCTAATCAATTCACAAATTCTATTTCTTTTACTGTGTCAGAGAGAAAATTGATGGATTTTGTTTTGTATTTCAGTCTCCTTTAATCTACTGAGCCATGGATCTTTGCTTCCAGAATAGATCTTCCATGGAAATAATATTACAGAGTTCAAACAACAATCTTTTTTCCTTAGTAAAATTCTTAGGGGATGCACTAAACCTTCATATTTCTAACTGGATATGCATGATATGATCCTTCAACATTTTCTTCAGAGAGAAGATATTTCCAAAAGAAGATTTACTCCATTTCCTTAGATTTATTTTTAACATTTTTAATTTCTTAGCAACCCTGAACATAGTCATTCCCTAAAATTTGAAATTCCAGCAAAGAGCCACGAGATCTTTAAAATTACAGTGATGAGATCACATTATCTTAAATATGAAGGGGAACATTGTAGTTCGAAGAAAAGTGAACATGAGAGGAAAGACGGTTCTGATTAATGAGATTCCATGAAGAAGAAATAAGGAAACAATCAAGGTGGACTTGGATTAGGTTACCATCGAGTGCATATTAGACCAATTGAAACATTTTTCAACCTCCATCTCCAAATGAATAAAAAACCTTTGGATAATAAATCATGGATGTCCAATATACTGTCAAAAAAAAATAGTGATATTGTACATCACTCAATTTAATTTATTAGATTTCACAAGTCATTTGTTAGGTTGTTTGTGTAGTTAGTAGGTTGAACGACTATACAAATCTAATATTGAATATAATAATCATAAAGTTGAAGTTGAAAATATTTGTTTGATCATGTTAGAGTTTTGGCTTATGATCCTTATGTCATAGTTTCACTATGATATCATAGAATGTGTCTTGGACCTCTTTAGTTTCCTTCCATTTAAATTGTATTTCTTTTAAAGTAATTTTCACAATGGTGATGCAATAGAGGTCATATGTACTAGCTACTATATTTTCTATCCACTATTTTTGTGTTTTTCCAATTCAAAAACTATTTTGCAATTATGTAAACCACATGTAAACTTGCTAGAATTCACCATTCATGTGAATTATCTCCTCTTTAAGGTACACTGTTTGATCTTTTTTTTACAATTCTTTTTTTTTCAAATTTATATTAAAAATAAAAAAATATAAGTTATTATAGAAACTACAATTACTTGTGGTGGATTTAGGTACAATCGAGGATACAAATTTCAAAAGAAGAGGATATGTAGTGTTGATATTATGTCATTCTTTTTTTTACTTGAAACACTTAAGAAATTTAACACACTTTTTTTATCCGTTTCTTCATTTCCACAAGTCAAACACAAGAAAAGAAAAAGGAAACTCATGGATATTAATTGAGGATGTCAAGTTAGATGTAATGGAGAAAATTGAGTGGTTGTTTGTAGGACAATGAGCTGGAAATTAGTCATGAGTGATTAGTTTTGGTTGGTTGCAAAATGGTGTGATATGAAAACCCTAATTTATTGGGTGTAAGATGGTGATGGAGGTTCTCAATTAAGTGGATTAGAAAAATTCTTGTTGTGCATGAATGGATTAAATGCAAACCCAAATCACACGTAAAATGAAAACATAACTATTTTGATTGTCAAAGACAATGAATGTTTCGCCATGAATCATGGCCCATTAAAAATTTTGGGTCTGTCAGTCTTACTATCAAATTTAGAGTTCTACATTTCCTGTGATACTTCTTTTGTCATTTTTATGACTGTTTGCAAGTCCAAAAATTACTTCTCAAGTGATTGTCATGTGATTGTTGTAAATTTTGTAATTATTGTTTTAACAGAATATGAATTAATGAAAAATCTCTTTTTGCAATCAAAATGTGTATTTTATATATCTTTGTAGAAGATTTCAATATACGTTAAGAATAATTGTTAAAAATGATTGGTGAAATTGTGTATAGATGTATTGTATGGCAGTTAAGTATAAGAAATTGTACCTAGCATTTGGATTTGTGAACTTGGTAAAAGAGCATGAGTGCTATGAATAAGATTTCATCTATTATAATTGGGAATTGGTTAGATTTGTTATAACATGTATATTTGTTCCTTATTTTAATTGATTAGTAATTTTAATCATTAATGTTTCATATTTCTCTCTATTATCCATAATTCATCCTAATGATGAGTCAAGAAGAGGTAAAAAATATTGATAATAAAAATTACTACATAGTTAAAATCTGAAAAAACACTAATGTTTAATATTATGAAGTTTGGAGTTTTGATATCTTTAGTTGATTCTAGGGTGTCAACTCCTGTATCCATCCTATATATATAAGCCTAATGCTATATTTTGTTACTTTACTTGTATGACATTAGTAATCCTATCCTTGCAAGTAATCATAAAACCATTTTAGAGATTTTGAACAAATATTTTCAACACAATAAAAGTGATATTTATGTTAATTTTGGACCATTGAAGTATGAATATATATGACTCTATGAATATAAGAATATATTTGGAATTTGGATGATTATACAAGCATGTTTACAAGACCCTATTGTAAGATTAGTTCTCAAAACATAAACTGACATATATCTTTCTATTTAAAATGTGAAGTTTATCATTTTAATTCAACATGATCAACACACTAGTTTATGGAATTCAACCCTTTTGCCTTATTTAAAAATCTATTCAAATGTGAAATTTCTTCTACATTTGATTAGTATTAGTTTCATGCCTTGCCAATTTACATAGTTTAGCTTTATAAGTTTTTCAAGCCCTCTACACTCTTATACTTGATTCATATTTATAAAACTAAGCATATTGGATTTTAACCATTGTACGTATTAATGTAATATAAAACTATACTAAATTTTAAGATAACATTTGGCCACTAATATTTAAGTGAATTATATATTATGGAATCATTTTGTGTATGTTGAAACAAAGGAAAAGCGGGTTCATTAGAGAGACACAATTGTGTGGATTTGACAGTTACACATACTAACATTGAAAGATGACATTTATATGATCATGTTTTGTTGAAGTGCCTTAAAAGGTATTTTATTTCTATTTTGGTCTCTCATTTGGCATATCTTTTCTATCATTGACTACATTAAAGAGATTATCGGTAGATTGTTTCATTTTCTACAGACTTCACAGTAAGTATACACCATTAAATATATATGGTGTAGCAAAATCATTTCCTAGGACTGCAATTATGGTTAGATCTATTCTTTGGATTCTATAAATGGTTGGAATATTCCATATTACACTATTCTATTGAATGAAATGATTTACCATGTGCATGTACGCAATCATTGTGGAAATTTAAATAGTTGGTGATATGGGAGGTTTCAAAAAACATTTTAATTAGTGCTTTATCGATCATCGTTGGCACCTTCACTTATGCATTGGTGTTATAAAGGTATAATGGTGTGCTTTATTTTGTAGAGGTATAAGTTTCACTTTTTTATGGCTCTATCAATTGTTGAAGTCAAATTGTATATATGTCAAATATTACTTATGTTTTTAGGGTCATTTGTGTTAAAGATTTCAATGCTTTCAAATACTCAAATATTTCTTCTATCAACGAGTTTAATGTAGCATCAGATAGATAAAGACTAACAAGAGGCTAGATGCAATAGATGTAGGAGGTTTTCAATCATCCTGAACTATTTTCTTGCTCAGGGATGATTCATTGCATGAGGAACCACAATCACATAAAAATGGTCATCTAAACCCTAGACTCCCAATCACAATAATTAATCAAGAAACCCTAATCTTGATAAACCCTAGGTCCTAATCGATCATCTTACTTGATTAATTAATTAATTCATAAAAATGCAATACATTGGCAAATAAACCTTATGTTAATTATTTAATTGATATTTCTGATATATTAATTAAATAAAATTACAAATTTGTCAATTAAATAAAAAACGGAATTAAATTAATTAATAAAAATAAAATATACATTTAAAATTAATTAAATCTTTAGAAATGCATATGACATCATCAAATCCAGTTAACTAATTATCAAATTAGAAACAATCTAGTTCCACTAAGTTAACTGATTCTACACTATTTATTAAATTGGAAACAAATCTATTTTATTCAGATAACTTAATCTTATATATTTATCATTTTGGAAACAAAGTTGTTAACTGAAAATCAATTTGGAAGTTTCCAAAAAGACTGAATCTTTCGACCAATCAAATTGCTTGTACGTGGATTGTGCTTCCTCAAATCGAATCTAAGCCACTCATTTCCTCTAATCTTGACCGTTGATTTGTGAGAGATTTTCTATAAAAGAGAAGCTCTTTTCCTTCACAAGGGTCCTAATTTTTGCATTATTATTATTTTTCAGCATTTTCTAGCATTCTTAGCTTTTAATCATTTAGCATTGTTATTTGTTTTAATTTATTTCAAAGCATTCAAGTTTGATAACTAAGAGCACATATTTCAATTTGGGCTTTAAAAAGAATTTACATATTTCTTTTGGTTTTTAAAATCAATCTAAATAGCTTTGGATTAACGACAAACAATCTTGCATTTATAATTTAGATTACTCAATCATATAGCTTTAAAATCCTTCGTTTAGAACATCGTGTAGTCACTATTTCTTACGATGACCTGAGAGAAAGAATCAAACTCCTGTCTATTAGAAGGCAATGAACTGGTGTTAGTTAGCTTAGGATGTTTTTAATATTCTGATTTTGTTATTTTCTTACCCGCTAACCAGTTAATGGATCACTGAAGTGTGTGTGTTTACAGCTGCAGGAACAGGTACCCAAAATCACGCATACATTTCTAGCACCCACCATGGGGCCTTCTCACATTCAATTTGAGCCAAATCTAACTCTGCCATCACGTCTAGATAGTCGTTTTGGTTTTAAATGACTATAAACTTGCCCATATTTGCCAAAAATTGAATCTATGGCAATTTGTTTTGTGAGAATAGGCTATACGACTCTTGGTACGCAAAATGAGGCAAGTTTTATGCACACATACCGAGGCATAATTTTCAAAAAAATCTTGATTGGGATTCAACCTGATTACTTTTTGTGCTTTATCTGCTTTGACTGCCTATCAAGGGTGTATTTCATTTCAACCACCATCCCCAGCCAACTCACTTCTTTTTTTAAAGAGTTTTCACATTGTCTATACAAACAAACTAAAGTTTATTGTCAAGGGACATGTGGGATTAAATACCTTCCCCCACCTAAGCCTCTCCACAACCCTTAGCTCCTCCTTCCTTGTGCAACTATTGCCTCCTCCCACCACTTCTCCCCTCCCTCGCCACCTCTCCTTGTTAGGAATAAGGTGTCTCAACCTTGGATAATTCCTATTCTTATTATTTGTTTTGTAAAATGTATTTCTTGCAAATAATGTTGATGTGTCGGCATCTTGAATTGTGTGTAAGGAGATCATGGCTAAAATGGTTATGATGGATTCCTATGACACGTAAGAGCTATCTCAGGAAGATTCAATGACAGGTGAAGACATGTGGCAACTGATAAATTTGAGTACTATTCTCGGAGAATGGTAAAACCCTAATACGGTTATCATTGGGAGTAGCCCTAAAAAGTGAAGCGTATGATATAAGCATTTTTTAGGGTTGCAAAGAGAAGTGGTGTGAGTGTATTGTTTGAACATTTTATGTTTCCGTGATTTGTCTTCAAGGGTTTTGAAATCTTCTGAAAGAACTTGCATTGCAAGTGTATTGTAAGCTGTAATAGTTTTGATCAATACATTGTGTAGGTTTTGGAGTGCTGGGGTTTTTTACCGAAAG
>MU226101.1:528898-545767 GCA_018584345.1 Thuja plicata
CCTTCTCTTCTCCTCCCCCCGCAACACTGTGCCACTTGCCACCTCTTCTCCTTCCACCACTTCTCTTCCTCCACCGCTCCACTCACCACCCTTACACCACCCATGCCACTCTCCTCCCTCCTCCCGCCTCTCCTTCCATAGCTCCTCCTCTACCACTTATCTCTCTCTCTCTCTCTCCTCTCAGTCACTGCTCTACCACCCAAACACCACCCACCTCTGCTTGTTCCAACCACATTAAAATTGACGTCCGTCGAGCCATCATTTCACAGTGTCATTGGTTTTTTGGGAAAGCCATACGATCATCAATTTTAATCCTAAAATTTGATGACATCATCAAAAATTTGAAATTTCTTACCCCTCTTCATTGAGCATTTTGAATTTGGAGTCTAACTTAAAACCATCATATCTTGCTCATTTTTGCTCCAAGTTGAGTGCAATGTTTTTTGATTTTGGTGCTTAAAAAGAATTGCATGAACGTATCCTCTCCCCTCACCTTCATGGATCTTAGGTGAAAGATAAATTGATGTAAATATTTTAGCGTGGCTACCTCTCAAGAGCTTTAACTGAGCTGGTGAGAGGGATTGCCCAACCGGTAATAGGCTAAAGCCAAACCCTTCCAAACCGGTATATAAAAAATATCATTGTAATTAATCTCACAGTGAACAAGTGTTAATTTATCTATGTCGACATAAGATCTCCCTCAATACCCTCATGGTGCGTAAAAACCCATAGAGCTTAACTTCTATAGGCTAGGAGGCCTCTTTAATGGGGCTAATCTACCACATGTATAACCACCTAAACAGATGTCCTGACTAAAAAAAATTTTATAGTAACCAAAAATCCCTCTATCTATTGGCATGGAAGGTCCCAGACGAACTAAGATGTCCCACATTTTCATGAATCTTAGTAGAGACAACAGTCCCTTGGAAAATGATTACCCTTGGGATTCGAAGCTTGGTGTGCCTGAGAAGGGAGTGCACTGTAAGGAGGAACTTGTGCCTCCAAGATTCTAATTTTTTCTCTATGAGTAGGCGTGGATGAACTTTGGTTCAAGTGGGAATTCAACATATATTGCCCTGGCTTACCTAGACTATGGTGTGTTTTTTCTTTTTACAACAACCATTCTTCTTGATGTTTCTGGCGTGAGTGTTCACTGAAACAAACAACACCAACAATCAAAAAATCTAGAAAACTGTACACCTTAGGTGCTTGTCTGTAATACCTCATCTGAAACTTCAATGGTCTATCAGAAAATTGTCAAAAATTTGTCTTTCATCATTCTATCCTACTACATTTAGTATGTTCTGAGGTCTATACTGTCATAACGCTTCTGCTAGTTCACATTCGACTATGATTTGTTGTCAGTATGACCCCTTGTTGTTTCAAAATATGGATTTTCTGTGCTAGTCCAAGTGACTTTTTATCTTATCAGTCTTTGTCTGCGCTATCCCTTTTCTGGGTTGTGAGATCAAGTTAGTTAACCTTGACTCAAGATCAGAGTCTTTGCTATCTCCTCCTCAGTTGGACGTTTATCTCCTTTGTCCTTTGGTCTTGGAATTAGTTAGTACTTTAGATATCACTTTAGCACCTGTCAAGCAATCAATTGATTCATCATACCTTCTCTTCAATCTTCAAAGAAAGTGCATCAAGACAATCTTACAATGTCTAAAAGCAAATGGGCTTAACCTTATGGTCCTAACAACGCAAACGAAGAGATTCTTATGGAAGCTTTATCAAAATAGCTTCAAAATTTGAAATCTAAACTCTAGGAATTAAAGGGGGAAAAGGATACACTATCCAACAAATCCTCATTAAGATTAATTTGTCCTTTGCTTGATCATGATTCTCACATCTCTCCACTTCCTTCCAACATGGAGAAATCTTGGTATGACAATTCTGTCTTTGATCAAGAGAGTGGCTCCAAATCCTTAAAAGCTACTGAAAACACCACAAAGTCTCCCTCCAAAGGGATTAGTAACCTTATGAAAGAAAAACCTTGGGTTAAATGAAAGAGGGACTTCAATCCTTTGGGACAATCTTATGAATCAACATTGGAATAACTTCTTGAGCATGATCTCATCACATTACCTCAAGTTACATCACATGGATTAAAATTCTTGAGTACCTACTATGCATATCACCGAAGTAATGAGCATAAAACTTCATCTTGCATGGAGTTGAAACATAAAATCCAAGATCTCATAGATGATGACATAATTGAAATTGAAAATCCTAATGAATCATCTAGTGAAGATACTAATCTCAAGCAAGATCTAAATCATGAACCTATGTCTAGTAATGGTTCATGCGTAGACTCCATTTCTTCTACCATTCCTCCATCTCCTAAAGCTTCACAACTAGACACACCCTCTCTATCAAGAACTGAACCTAATGATGACTATGTCTACCCTCAAGGACTACCTCTAAAAGATATCCAAGCTAATCAACATACGTCTGCAAGTCTTTCTTAGGATTCAAAGATTATAGACCCAAAACATCCATGTGCTTCAACAACTATTAGGCCTATTCCAAATGATTGTTCATCATCCTTTCTAGAATACCCTATGCAGTTCAAAACTCCTACCTCATCCTTAGAAGTGGCTCCATGTCAAGAAGGAAATTCACAGTGTGAAGAAACAAATATCAGTAATGATCAAGATCAAGACACCATTTATCCTTATCCAACAATTCACCAAAGTTACATATCTCAAGAGTCCCATGATAACCCCATCATCCCCTTGCATTTCTTCGAAGAAGATAACCCTCCATCTCCCAAGAAATATCAAGAAAGCCTTTCCACAATCTCTAATGAGCCTATTGAAAATAAAGGGAGAAGTACCCTTTCTAAACCATCTAAGGATCCTTGTCAAGATCAGAGCATCCCATCATCCCCTTGTCATATTCTTCCACCTCAAAAAACATCATTCCTCCAAATTCCTTGCATAAAAATAAATTCCCTCAAGTTTTAGTTGCTCCTATAAAATCTTCTCACACTCCTATTGATATAAAGATGAATTCAAAAGAGAAGATCCTTGGTCATGCAGTTCACTCTAAAGATGTTGATATCCCTTCCACACCTTATCTCCCTCCATTCAAATTTAAATATGTTCCTTCACTATCCTCCAAGTCCGTTCTTGGTCCATATATCCCAAAGCTAAAACCATCAAACCTTCCATCTATATTGGGTCCTTATCTCCCTCCATCCACCATGCCTATAAATACTAGTTTTTCATCCACTTATCCTATCCCCTATCAAGATCAAAAAAGACATTCATCCTTGAATTCTCCCTATCAACCAATCCATATGAACTGGTCCTATCAACCCTATTCATCCACACTCCCCAAGTCTTTTGGAAGTAATTTGGATGCACAACAAAGAAATCAGAAATACAATAATCCACTTACATATGAAGATCACCATGTCCAATCTAATCGACATGTAAATATAAAGAAAAAAAGAAACATTCAAGAGACTACAAAGGTCCACTGAGAAAAGAATAATATCAAAGCAAATATGGGTTCCTAAATCCATCATGGAAGAATTGCATTATAAATCATCCAAAAGAGAAGGAAAATCAAAAGTTATGTGGATTCCCAAGTTTCTCTTAAAAGGCTTGAACAAGATGGAAAAGCCAAATTTGGCATCCAAGCTTCCAAAGTCTTCCACATCATCTCCATCTAAACATCTCACATCTTCTAACTCTATTTTGGGTCCTCATGTCCCAAAATCCATTACCTTGAATACTTCACCATCTTGTCCATCCATCTTGGGTCCTCGTGTACCAATATCCATGCCCACTCATACATCAAAGCCTCAAGCTATTTCATCCATTTTCCTCCATTTGTCCACTACCCTTCAAGGGGTGTGTCAATGTTTATCTTATCACCATTTCCATCTACCTCTACACAAACCTTTCAATACCCTATCCAATATCCCGTACCTCCCTCCTACCCATCCATATCATATCCTTCCATCCCTCTTATCCAATACATCACATAAATCCTTGGCTACCAACTCTCTTATCCTCCATATCAATCTTCTCTACAATCACCCTATCTGCATCTTTGAGAATACTTTCAGTGTCCTTGTCCCATCATAGCATATCTTTCAAAGGATCACTATCCAAAGATCAAGAAGCTTAAGTTCCTCCAACAAAAAAGGAAGATAAAAAGTACCTTGGTGAAAACCTAGTAAATGGGCACCTTGGTAGAAAAAGTAAATATAAATCAATCTGTCCTATGGAAAAAACCACTTCTTGTGGCACCTTGGATAAGTACCATGATGAAAACCTAGAAAACATGCATCTTGTGTAATTCCTCATGCTCGCACTCTACAATTGGGGCAAGTTCCTTCCATGTCATCTTATCCATCATATCTTACATCCATCTAGCCCATGAAGCATCCATGTTCCTTCTAGTGATCTTGACAAGGTTGAGCCTAACCATGAACACTATGTATCCTGACATTCATTATCCTTTCCATCATCCTAGTCACTTATTCTCATCCATGGTAACCTATCATGATCTTGCTTATCCCAAGCCTATCCTTCATATCTCTTAGCATTCTTACCATAATCCAAACCATTCATTTATACCTCCATCACCCCTTATCTCAATCATGCTATAACCATCACTATCCTATCCAAATGACCCCTTGGTCTTGATCTAAATGAAGAAGGAAAAAAGTAAAATAGTTTCTCAAAAAATTCTTGACATTTCCACTCTTTTGGACCACATATATTTCATGGCATCAAGTCATTATCCTATATGCTATCCAACACTGCTCCATGAGCCTATATTGCTATACTCTTTTCTCCCTAGCTTGGGTAATCTTGAGGAGATTTTCCTTGAGGGTTGCATTCACCTTCTTCATTCATCATTGTGTTTTCATCTCATCCATCAAATTTCTAATCCATCTGTAATGTCCTCCACCTTGCTAGACATTGGGGGAAAACCAATGTGATCTTGCTTGCGAACAAGTAATCCCTAGAAAAGATTAAAGCTTTTTTTCAGTTTTGTGACACTTTAGTTCTTCTGAGAACTCTCCTGGCTTGAGATTAATCTGGAGTCATAGTCCGGGGGCAATAAAATCGACTTTGCCTCATAGTATGAGTCAAGTCAGTTATCTTCAATAAATTTTTGTTACCATAGGGAATGGGTCCCAAATTTAATCATATCTTTGGATTGCACCAGGAGTCAGTAATCTTATCAATTTTGAAGGACATCTCGCTACTAATGCAATAGGTGTTTCTCAACACCTTAATCAAAAGTGTTTCTTAACACTATCTTCGGACACATCTATATTTCTTAATACACATTGGATGCCGCAAATGTAAAAAATAGATCGATAGCAATCAAACACATCGCACTCACAAGCATGATGGTGTTTCTCAACGCCTGATACATATACACATCTAAAAAATTTTAAACTGGCTAAAGTATGTTGAACTTCTATTTGTATGTTGTCTATTTTCATTGATTTTTTGTTAATCTTTTCTTTGTCTACCACTTCTTGGTGTGGTACCGATGATCCTAGAACATCAAATAAATTGGGTGTATGTGATAAGAGCTCCTGCATTAAGGTAGAAAAGCCTCACATTCCTCGATCCTGTTTACTTGCATGCCAAGGTAAGGTTGGAACTATCTCCTTGACTATTATTGCTCTACTTGTTTGCGCAAGATCACACTCATGGTTATATTGGCTTTGAATGAGTTGATACTGGTGTACTCTTGCAACATCAACTAGAAAAAATGTTCAATTCATCTTGGATTTTGTGCCCTAATGCTTACGTTAGTTTCTCATATCTTACCCAATGAAAGTCATATTCATGTTCTTATGGTCACAGTGGAACCAGTAAGGATTGTATCAACTTTGATGTTTCAAAAATGCTTGATGATGAAAATTTTCAATGCTAAAGGTTTAGTGACTATACCTTAGGTTGCATTCATGTTAGTCTTGCATCTACATCTGCATGGTGTTGAAGTTTGCATAATATCGGTATCTCTCTCCAATGTGAAGGATCTGAGGTTCTTATCGATCAATATTCCTTTTGCCAAGTGGTTAGTTGTTCGTTGATTGACATGAAAATGACACCCCTGACTAATTCGATTGTCCTGATTCTATTTTCAGGATCGAAATCAAAGTTTGAGATTGATCGCTTGCACAACCAATGTAAATCTCTCATGCTTTTGATCTAATCAATCCTTGTATCTTAATTTTGGTCAATCTCGATCAAGCATGATCTCCCATCAAGTACAAATTTTGTCCTAACCACTTGGGACCTATTACTTATGTTTATAGGGTCATTTGTGTTAAAGATTTCAATGCTTTCAAATGCTCAAATATTTCTTCTATCAAACAGTTTAATGTAGCAACAGATAGATAAAGACTAAAAAGAGGCTAGATGCAATAGAGGTAGGAGGTTTTCTATCATCTTGAACTATCTTCTTGCTCAGGGATGATTCATTGCATGAGGAACTATAATCACATAAAATAGTCATCTAAACCCTAGACCCCCAATCACAACAATAAATCAAGAAACCCTAATCTTGATAAACCCTAGGTTCTAATCGATCATCTTACTTGATTATTTAATTAATTCCTAAAAATGAAATACATTGGAAAATAAACCTTATGTTAATTATTTAATTGATATTTCTGATATATTAATTAAATAAAATTACAAATTTTTCAATTAAATAAAAAAGGGAATTGATTTAATTAATAAAAAAAAATATACATTTAAAATTAATTAAATATTTAGAAATGCATATGACATCATTGAATCTAGTTAACTAATTATCAAATTGGAAACAATCCAGTTCCACTCAGTTAACTAATTCTTCACTATGTATTAAATTGGAAACAAATCTATTTTATTCAGTTAAATTAATCTTATCTATTTATCATTTTGGAAACAAAGCTGTTAACTGAAAATCAATTTGGAAGTTTCCAAAAGGACTTTATCTTTCGACCAATCAAATTTCTTGCACATGGATTGTGCTTCCTCAAATCGAATCTAAGCCACTCATTTCTTATAATCTTGACCATCAATTTGGGAGAGATTTTCTATAAAAGAGAAGCTCTTTTCCTTCACAAGGATCCCATTTTTTGCATTATTGTTATTTTGTAGCATTTTCTAGCATTCATAGCTTTTAATCATTTAGCATGGTTATTTGTTTTAATTTATTTCAAAGCATTCAAGTTTGATAACTTAGAGCACATATTTCAATTTGGGCTTTAAAAATAATTTACATATTTCTTTTGGTGCTTAAAATCAATCTAAATAGCTTTGGATTAACCGCAAACAATCTTGCATTTATCATTTAGATTACTCAATCATATAGCTTTAAAATCCTTCGTTTAGAACAATGTGTAGTCACTGTTTCTTGCGATGACCTGAGAGAAAGAATCAAACTCCTACCTATTAGAAGGTAATGAACCGGTGTCGGTTTGCTTATGATGTTTTTAATATTCTGACTTTGTTATTTTCTAACCTGCTAACCACTTAATGGATCATTGAAGTGTGTGTGTTTGCAGCTGCAAGAATAGGTACCCAAAATAACGCATACATGAACAACCTATTTGTGTCCCTGAAAAGTCAAGACTTGGAAAATTTGTCCCTAAATAAAAGAGGGGGCTTGACATATTTGTGTCCCTAAAGATAAGAGGGGGCTTGGAGTTATTATTGTCTCTTCAAGGAGCAAGTGGGAGAAATATTTGAATATTATTTGTCAAGAACTTGAGGAGGCATTAGAAATACTTGAAGGAGATGTGGAATTTTGCAGGAAAGGTGTCTCATGTGAAGCACAGTCAGGGATTTTTTACATAGAACTTGAGGATGTGTTAGAAACACTCAGAGGAGTTGTGGAATTTTGGAGGAAAGATGTCTCATGTGTAGCATTAGAGGAGACATTAGACACACTCGAAAGAGATGTGGAATTTCAGAGGAAATGTATCCCATTGTGCATGGGAGGTGGGAGAAGTCATTTTGTACAAATAGTTTCAGGTTTTGCACTAAGGGGATCCATTGTTGCAGGCAGTTTAGTGTCCGTTGGATAACCAAGGAATCCAGGAGATCCACTGGTTTGGTCAGTTTGGTGTTTCTAGAGAGGTGTTTCATCAAAGTCTCTAGAATGGTTGGGTTCAAAACCCTTTCAACTTCCACTCTTGTCTGAATTAATGTAATAAGGGGGGAATGTTGGAGTATTACATTAAAATAGGTTAGTTTTTAGTTTAGGTTAATAAATAAATGTTAGTTTATAATTGTTAGTTGGGAAGTTACATTCCCGTAGGTGGTTATCCATGGGAAAATAAATATTTATAAAGACTTTCAAATATCAATGTAAATCATCTGAATGAATCTAGTAGAAATATAATTAAATCCATTTAGTTTTAAACTCTATTTTATTCTACAATTATGATTTAGATTTTATATTCCCTCTCTCACTTTCAACTCAAAGTAAGATATAACACTGGTTTAAAACAATAAATTGAAAACAATCATGAGCATCCTATTGCTCTATAATTCTAGGGACTTGATTAGTGCTCTCAGTTGCAATTTGATTAAAGTAACAACCTAAAAAATGAGAATTATGACAAATTTATGGATCTATACTAGTAAGAGTGAAAATATATGCTAAATGATGAAGAACACAAAGATGTAATTACAAATTTCCATTATAAAATGCTCAAAATAAAGAATTAAAATACAAACCAATGTTATGCCTATGCTTTTGATGGAAATGGATCTCCAAACCAGCCTTATTCCTTTGCTAAAATGATGGTGGATCCTTTTACTCTAATTATGTATCCTATTTATAGGATTTCTCAAGGTGTAGGGAGTGAGTTTGGATAACCATGATCAAGGTATAGTTAAGGTTAGGGGTTGATGATGTGTCCCATTTGGACGGTCAAGATTTTCTTTTAAGATTGAATGGTCAAGATGGCAAAGCCTGGTAGTGATCCATGTGCACTTGGTTCTTGTCTCAGACTGGTTCATTTGATTTAGTCTTATAGTGGTAGGTGAGATAATTTAGAGGGAATTAATTAAATTAGCAATGTATGGTATTTGAATGAGTTAGATTTAATTAATTAATTATATAATCAAATGGTTAATTCAATTACATAGTTAATTAATTATATAATCAAATGGTTAATTCAATTACATGGTTAAGAAAGTTTGATTTTATTAATCCAAATGGATTGAATTTAATTAATGTTTTCTATTGACCATTTTTATGCATATACAATAGTCATATGAGATTTCACAATAAATGGACATTATAGTCATTACTTATTGAGAGCATTTACATTACTGAATACCATTCTTGAACTAAATGATTAACTAGTCTATTATTTACTTGTATATAATTTTCAATTTAGAGATTAGAAATTTCATGTGATCTTGGATAGTGTTTTTTTCATTTTCATGACTTCTAGAAATTTGAGCATGATTTGTCAAGAACCCAGGTGATAAGTACACCCATAAAAGGTGCCCATGTGACCCTTATAAATATTATTTTTAAAAAATAAAAATTTGTGGAAATTCTTTCATCCTATTCACATTGTGTACTCTACTGGTATCTTAATAGAAGACTTCAAGTTACTTATATAAAATTATTGTTAAAATGAATTGGTAATAGATTTAATTTATTAAATGCATGAGAGTTGAGCACAAGATTTAGTAGGTATCATTTATATTTGTGAGTATGGTAAGTGATGTAATAAAAATTCTTGCTCAATACCCTATCTGCTCCTAGGGTCTTCTATAGGCCTCTTCTCTAGCCTCTTAGGGTTCTTCACTAACCCTAGTTCACAAGGATTCCCTTCTCAAATCCTTCACCCATTTCAACTTATCTACACCATCAAAGAAATCAACTCCTACATCAAAATGTTTCATGGAGGTCTTCTTGCACCTTCTACACAAACTGATCCCAAAATGATCAAAACCAATAACCAATGGAGAGGAAGGATTCTATCAAGGAAATTTAATCCAATACAATGCCTAAAATCATAACTTGGAATGAAACCCTAATCGAGTTCAAGGACTCACTCCAAACTCATCAAAACAAGGCTACAAGGAATTAGGCTAATTAGGCACCTTTTTGCATATAACTTCAAAATATTCTTAACAAGATGAAATCAGAGTCCAGATCCTAATACCCTTTTTTAAAACCTTTAGTATTTATTAGTTTTTTCTTCCCCAAACTATCAGTATAGTGGGTTGCTACAATTATGCCTAAAAATAAGGGTTTCATTGAATTTTGAGACCATTCAAAAGGTTTAATTATTTCACTACAAATAAATCCTCCCCAGAGATTCTCCTTTCACATGGGTCTTATCCATACACATTTTCTCCTCTCCACATTCTCTTATTGAAGAAACCAATGCTCTCAATCATTCATAATGCCTCTGCAATTCACTGTGATCCCTAACCATGCATTTATGGCTCGCCTAGGGTATCACTGAAAAAATAGAAACCAAGCTTTCTAGGGCAAAAACTTATCCAAAAATATGGTACAAGGAGTCACCTCACCCATCCCAAGAGCCCATACAAATGCCATAGTGGGATGATGAGCTATGACCCCATTTACAAAACTGTCTGGTTCAGACCAATGACATTGCACAAAATAAAAGAATTTACAAAAGAAAAGAAATGAAACCAAAAAAAATAACTAATCATATAAAAAATCAATTAATTACATAAGCTTCCTCATGTACAAGTTACAGTGTAGAGTTCAATCCATTAAAACCTAAAATGTGAACAAAATACACAACTGTAACCAAACTTTGAATTGCTCAGTCTGTACACTTACTTCCAAACTTCATCCAACCCCACACATAGGTCAGGGGAGCCATTATCTAGTTGAACATTGAAAAATTCCAACTTTTTTAGATAGTTACAAACCCAAATTATTGAAAATGCATAATTGCAAGAAATGTTGTCAATGACAACATTGATAACTTTTACAACTTTTTGATTGTTGCACTCAAACTTGGTCAACACATTGTGAAAGTTAACCAAATGTACTCTTATACCTATTAGACCTAAAAATAGCTCTTCTAGGCTCTAATAAGCATAAAACCATGGTTCCACCATTCTTGGAACACTTATCCAAATTGGACAAACCATTACTTCCTAAACATCAAATGATCTAGTTTGGTCTTCTAACCAAAGCAACACACCCTAGGACCTATCTAGTCCTATTATTTCACTAGTGGCTTGGCTAAGACCACTACAAGACAAAATATAACTAGGAGCCCTAGGTTACCATCTATCCTTACCTAGGTGCTCCTGCACCATACTCCCCACAAAGGAAAGTTATGTCACTCCTATGGAAAAAATGTCTTCCGGAATACCCATCTTCTTGAAATATGCAGCTGCAACCCATGTTGCCTCAGACTCTAGTTTGTGCTTCCACTTGATGAGGTGTTCCATGTACACCTTATGTTTGAATCCAACACCTTTTCTTCTTCTCTCTACATCTTGGGAGGTAGAGCATCAAGTTCTACATCCTTACCAACCTCTTCTCTGTTCACATCCATCTCAGTCAAAGGTCCTTTAAACTATATCAAGTATGCCACATTGAAAATAGGTGAGATGCTCAATTTAGTAGGTATATCCACCTTATAGGCATTATCCCCATACTTGGATAAGATTTTGCAAGGTCCCACTCTCTTCATCTATAGTTTTGTAGGCATCCCCTTCTAGAACCTAGACTTATTCAGATGTACCATGACATAATCACCTATCTCAAATTGAACATCATTTCTCTTCTCATCCACTTTAGCCTTCAATTTTTGAGTAGACTCCAATATAGTCTTCTTCACCTACTCTTGGATCTCCTTCATGGTTTGAGTGAAGTCTTCAGCATGACCACTCCTATACTCCATGGCTCTAAGGTCTCTAAGATCACACACACCCCTTGGGTGCATCCCATAAACAACTTCAAATGGGCTTCTACCTATTTTTCTATTAACACTATCATTGTATGAATATTTTTCTTGGGGATTGACCACATCCCATCTCTTCCCATACTCCTTGGTTAGTCACCTTAATAAGTTTCCAAGCACTCTATTAACCACCTCAGTTTGGCCACCAGTTTGAGGGTGGTAAGTTGAACCAAATGACAAGTTAGTACCCAATCTACTCCATAGTGTTTTTTAGAAATGGCTCATAAAATTAACATCCCTATTTGATACAATGATTAGGGGTAGTCCATAGATTTTTACAATCTCCTTAAAGAACAAGTTTGAAATATTACTGGCATCATGTGTAGTTCTACAAGGTATAAAATGACCCATCTTACTAAATCTGTCTACCACAACATAAATACTATCATGGCCATGATTTATCTTAGGTAACCCTACAATGAAATCCTTGCTAACATACTCCCATGGTCTGTTAGGTATTGGCAAAGGTTGATACAAACCTTCATTGCTGGCTCCTCCTTCTGCTTTCATGCACACTACACACTGTTCAACATACTTGCTTACATCTCTCACCAACTTTGGCCAATGGTAAAACCTTTGAACTAACTCTAAGGTTTTTTTCACACCAATGGCCACTCAAGCTTCCATTATGATTTTCCTGAATGATATTTTCTCTCATTGAGCCCTTAGGAACACACAATTGGTTCCCCTTAAACAACAATCCACTCTACAAGGTAAAATTAGAAAACTGACTATGAAAGTGATTCTAAAAATTAGAAAATACCTTATAGGCTTCAACAAAGTCTTCATCTTCTCTATAGAGGTCCTTGAAACTCTCTATCCCAATGCTCTTCAATTGAACTTCCTAAATGGTTAGCAACCTCCTACTCAAGGCATCTGCAACCTTGTTCAATTGTCCCTTCTTGTGCTTTATTGTGAATGTGAATGCTTGAAGGTATTCCATCCAATTCAAATGTATGTTACTGAGCTTCTCTTATGTGTTTATATAGCTCAAGGCCTGGTTGTCAGTAAACACTATAAATTATTTGGGGAGCAAGTAATGTCTCCACTTGCTAAGAGACTGAACCAAAGCATATAGTTCCAAATCATAAGAAGAATATTTCTTCTTGGCTTCATTTATATTTTCACTAAAGAAGGCTACTAGCCTACCTTCTCAGCTTAACACACCCCCTACTTCCATTCCACTTGCATCACACTCCAAAGTAAACAGTTGATCAAAAATAGGGAGTCTAAGGATAGGTTGTATTTCTACTTGCTTCTTCAACATTTAAAATGCTTTCTCTACTCCAAAAGTCCATTTGAACTTAGTCTTTAGACCACCCTTAATGGTGTATAGATTTGGTGCATAAATACCACTGAAATCTCTTATAAAATTTCTATAAAACTTAGCTAACCCATGAAAGCTCCTTACTTCTATCCATGTGGTTGGTATGGGCCAATTGAGAATAGCTTCCACCTTACTTGGGTCCATGTTCAATGACCCTTGGGATACAACAAACCCAAATACATAAGTTCTTGTTTAAGAACTCACACTTCTCTAGGTTGATTGATAAATTCTCTTCTTATAACCTTTTAAGCACCATCTCCACATGCTTCGCATGTTCCTCTACTGTCTTACTGAAGATAAGCATATCATCTAGATATACTACGACAAATATCCCTATGAAGTCCTTAAGCACTTCATTCATGAGCCTCATGAATGTGCTAGGGGCATTTGAGAGGCCTAATGTCATAACTCTCCACTCATAAAACCCATCAATAGTCTTAAAGGTTTTCTTCCATTCATCCCCTTCTTTGATCCTAATCTGGTGGTACCCACTTTTCAAGTCCAATTTAGTGAAATACTTTTCCCCCCAAGATAATCCATTAAATCCTCTATTATAGGAATAGGAAATCTATATCTAATTATGCTTCTATTAATAGCCCTATAATCAGTATAGAGTCTCCACTTACCACCTTTCTTGGATGCTAAGACCACTGGTACGACACATGGGCTGATGCTCTTCTTGATTAGCCCTTGGTATAATAGTTCCTACAATTGTCTAGCCACCTCTAGGTTCTGGTCTTGAGTAAGCTTATAAGCTGCCTTATTTGGCAATGATGCACTAGGTACAAAGTCAATCTGATGACTTATCACTCTTCTAGGAGGCTAAGTTGCAGGAGTACCATCACTAACTATGTCTTTATACTTCCCAAGAAACTCTTGGACTTCTAGTGGAAAAGAATCTTGTTTAGGCTTATCTTCCTCCTTAGGCTTAAGTAAAATGGCATAGCCATCACTCCCTTCATCTCTAAGGGCATTTATGAACTCCTTTCTACTACTCAACAAGACACTAGGAGTCTTAGGTTGTGGTTCATCTTCTTCCAACAAGGATTGTATTTTGAAAGTTTTGTCACCTTTCTTGAAGGATATGGAGTTCTCCTTCCTATCATACTACCCATCTCTCATATTTCTAGGGCCTTCCTAAGAGTAGATGGCATGCATCCATAGGAAGCACAGAACATAGTAACTTATCCTTATATCCTGCAATGGAAAACTCCACCCAAGTTTGCTCATTCACCAACACACTTTGGCCCTTGTTCAACCGTGTCAGTTTGTATGGATTGACATGAGGTATCTTTGTCAACTTGAGTTTGTTTAGAGCTTCCTTTGATATAATATTGTCCATGGAGCTTGAATCCACAATAAATTTACAAACTTTACTAAGGATTTTACATCTAACCCTAAACAATGCTCTCCTATGCTTGGGCTCATCCTTAACTTGTTGTCTAATCAGAACCCTTCTGAACATCAAGTTCTCTCCCATCTCTGACTCAATGTGATCCACCTCTAGATTTTTGACACTTTTTGTGTCCTCTTGAGCATATGCAATCCTCTTTCTATTGTTAGAAGAAGTGGGCTTATCCAAGCACCTATAGGCAGGGTGACCCAATTGGCCACAATTGTAACATTTCATACTTGCAAAGTATGAGTTGATTCTGTCCGATCCCCTTCCTCTACTAGAGCCTCCTTGAGTACCTCTTCCTCTGGTATAACCCCCTCTTAGATTTGTTTCACTACCATGCTCTGTCAATTTGGACTCTCTCTGGTTTCTTTTTTCATCACCTCTGCCTTGATAACCACCTCTATGATCCCCTTGGTCTCTACCTCTACCTCTACCTCTGAGATTAGAGTCTCCTTTCTTCTTTTTCCTCTCTTCCACCTTAAGAGCTAATTGGTGGCACTTCTGAATAGTGGTTGGAGTCCACAAACTTATCTCCTCTTGGATTTCTATTTTAAACCACCCAAGTATCTGGCTACCTTGATAGGTTCCTCTTCTTGAATCTTGGATCTAAGACATAACTTTTGAAATTCCTCTGTATAAGAGGCCACATCCAAGTCCTTTTGCTTCAGACCTTGTCTCTTTCTATGAAGTTTTATTTCATAGTCCTCTAGCAATTAATTCTCTTTTACTTTAGTCACCATGGCTTTCCATTTAGCTATAGGTTGTTTACCCATCCTAACCCTTTCATCTTGCAGGTATTTCCACCATGTCAATGCTAATCCTCTAAGCCTTGACTTTGTAACTTTGAGTTTTTATGCCTCTGTGACACCTTCACACTCAAAAAAATTTCCATCCCCTCAATCCACTCCATCACTGCTTCAATATCCATTTTACCACTAATGGTACACCTTCTAATTCCTTTCCTCCTAGTGTTTTGATGGCTTTCAAGAGTGGTTCTTCATTCAAAGGAGGGTCTGGTTTAGGGATGATATCTTCCTCAATAATCTTTTTGCCTCTATCACCACGTTCACCTTCTTTGCCTTTATCTTTAGCATCAACTACTTTTTGTATTTTTATCCTCATTTCATCTAGATTATCTTCAAGGAGTCTAATCTTCTCCTTTTTCTCACCCATCTCCTTAGCTAACTCTTCATTAGTCACCATACTGATCTCCCCTACTGATTCACCAGTATATAAATACATACACCAAATCCCAAATATTTAACTTGCTCTGATACCAATATGATGTAATAAAAGGTCTTTCTCAATACCCTATCTTCTCCTAGGGTCTTCTATAGGTCTCTTCTCAATCCAATTAGGGTTCCTCACTAACCCTAGTTCACAAGGATTCCCTTCTCAAATACTTCACCCATTCCAACTTGGTAACACCATGAAAGAAATGAACTCCTACATCAAAATGCTTCATGGAGGTCTTCTTGTACCTGGGTATGTGCAAGATCACGAGGGACCAAACTATGCCCTTAAGTGGCAATGAAAAATCTAAAAATTAGGGTTAGTAAACTTGATGTGAAAATTTGAACTAGCTATCAACCTAATATCAAAAATTTGTAAGAATAGAATCTCTAGGAAATTGAATGTAGTTTCTAAAATACTAGGCCTTTTCTAAAAAAAAAAAGTTAATATGATTGGTGAAAAGTATAGATTTCAATGCAGCAGTACAAAAATTTCAGGAAAAAAATAAGTAGGTGTATGTCTGACCACCTTAATCATAATCAAATGATAATATTTTTTTTATAAGATTTTATATATAAGTAGTAGACTCATACCCGGATGTGAAGCATATTTTTGTGTAATTTTATTCCAAAAAAAATAAAAAATTATGAATTATCTACTACAACATTTTTAGAATTAAAAAACTCCCGTGTCTGACCATCTTAACTCATTGAAAACTTTACCAAATTCAAAACAACAAAAATTTTCCTTATAATAGGCGAAGCATAGAATTTGACGCATTTTTTCGGATTTCAAAAATGTTATATCGTCTGAAAGTTACAGTCATCTTTCAATCAGTATATAAATCAACACTTTAGAGGTAACTCAATTGGAAAATAACTAATAATTACTTACCGAATTCAAAATTTGATAGCAATTATATCGATAGAAAGCTGATAATCTCCTTAAGATACC
>MU226101.1:564919-580516 GCA_018584345.1 Thuja plicata
CCCCTTAGGACACATTTGAACATTCAAATGTGTGATAAGGTGTACTAGGATGCCCAAGAACACCCCACAACCCCTTTTAACTCATTTGAATGTTCAAATGTGTCCTAAGAGGTCCTACAACCCCTTAGGAGACACTTGACCATTTAATTGCGTCGAAAGAGGTTATGGGGTCTTCCTAGGGGCTAATGCGTGATAAGGAGTACTAGGACCCCTAGGAAGACCCCCTGACCCTTTTTGACCTATTTGAATGTTCAAATGTGTCCTTAGGACAAACTTGACTATTCTAATGTGTCAAAAGGGGTCATGGGCACTTCCTAGGGGTCCTAGTACATCTTATCACATGTTAGGATCCGTAAGAAGTCTCCATGACCCGTTTTGACACATTTCAATACTCAAGTGTTTTCTAAGGGGTCGTATGACTCCTTAGGACATACTTAAGTGTTCTCATGTGTCGAAAGGGGTCATCAAGATTTCCTAGGTTTCCTAGTACACCTTATCACGTGTTAAGACCCCTAGGAAGTCCCGATGACCCCTTTTGACACATTTTAACACCCAAGTGTTTCCCAAAGGGTCGTATGACTACTTAGGACACACTTGAGAGTTCTAATATGTCAAAAGGGGTCATGGGGACTTCTTAGCAGTCCTAGTACATCTTATCATGTGCTAGGACCCCTAGAAAGTCCCCATGACCCCTTTTGACACATTTCAACACTCAAATGTGTCCCAACTGGTCATATGACCCCTTAAGACAGACTTGAAAGTTTTAATGTGTTAAAAGGGGTCATGGAGACTTCTTAGGGGTCCTAGTACACCTTATCACCTGTTAGGACCCATAAGAAGTCCCCATGACACCTTTGGACACATTTAAACACTCAAGTGTGTCCCGAGGGGTCGTATGATCCCTTAGAACTCACTTTAGTGTTCTCATGTGTCAAAAGGGGTCATGGGGACTTCCTAAGGGTCCTAGTACACCTTATCATGTGTTAGGACCCCTAGGAAGTTCCAATGACCCCTTTTGACACATTTTAGCACTCAAGTGTGTCCCAAAGGGTCGTATGATCCCTTAGGACACACTTGAAAGTTTTAATGTGTCAAAAGGGGTAATGGGGACTTCCTAGGGGTCCTAGTATGCCTTATCACATGTTAGGACCCCTAGGAAGTCGTGATGATCCCTTTTGACACATTTCAACACTCAAGTGTGTCTCAAGGGGTAATATGACCCCTTAGGACACACTTGAGTGTTATCATATGTCAAAAGGGGTCATCAAGACTTCCTAGGGGTCATAATATGCCTTATCATGTGTTAGGACCCCTAGGATGTCTCCATGACCCCTTTTGACACATTGAAATACTCAAGTGTTTCTCTAGGGGTCGTATGACCACTTAAGACACACTTGAGAGTTCTAATGTGTCAAAAGGGGTCATGGGGACTTCCTAGGGATCCTTGTATGCCTTATCACGCATTAGGACCCCTAGGAAGTCCCCATGACCCCTTTTGACATATTTCAACACTCAAATGTCTCCCAAGGGATCATATGACCCCTTAAGACACACTTGAGAGTTCTAATGTGTCAAAAGGGGTCATGGGGACTTTCTAGGGATCCTAGTATGCCTTATCACCCATTAGGACCCCTAGGAAGTCCCCATAACCTGTTTTGACACATTTCAACACTCAAGTGTGTCCCAAGGGGACTTATGACCTCTTAGGACACACTTGAGTGTTCTCATGTGTTAAAAGGGTTCATGGGCACTTCTTAGGGGTCCTAACATGCGATAAGGTGTACTAAGACCCCTTAGGACCCTCTTTGACCCCCAGGAACACATTGGAACACTCAAGTGTGTTCCAAGGGGGCCTACGACTCTTAAGACACACTTGAGTTTTCCATTATTTCAAAAGGGGTCATGGGGTCTTCCTAGGGGTCCTAATGCATAAGAAGGTGTACTAGGACCCCTTAGGACTCTCTTTGACTTCTGGGGACACATTGGAACACTCAAGTGTGTCCCAAGAGGTTCTATGACATTTTAGGATACACTTGAGTGTTCCAATGTATCGAAAGGGGTCATGGGGACTTTTTAGGGGTTGTACAACCATGATAAGGTGTACTAGGACCCCTTAGGTCCCTCTTTGACCCATGGGAACATATTGGAACACTCAGGTGTGTCCCAGGAGTTTGTAAGACCCCTTGGGACACAATTGAGTGTTCTAATGTGTCCCTAGAGGTCAAAAAGGGACCGAAGGGGTCCTAGTACATGCTCTCACATGTTAGGACCCCTAGGAAGACTCAATGACCCCTTTCGACACATTAGACCACTCAAGTATATCCCAAGAGGTTTTAGGACCACTTGTGGCACACTTGAGTCTTTCAATGTGTCCCCGGGGGTCAAAGAGGGTTCTAAGGTGTCTTATTACACCTTCTCATGCATTAGGACCCCTAAGAAGACTCCATGACCCCTTTCGACATATTGAAACACTCAATTGTGTCCCAAGGGTTCTTAAGACCTCTTGGGACACTTGAGTGGTCCAATGTCTCGAAACGGGTCATGGGGACTTCCTAGGGGTCCTAACATGTGATAAGGTGTACTAGGACTCCTTAAGAACCTCTTTGACCCCTAGGGACACATTGGAACACTCAAGTGTATCCCAAGGGGTCCTACGACCTCTTAAGACACACTTGAGTGTTCCAATGTTTTAAAATGGGTCATGGGGTATTCCTAGGGATCTTAACACATCAGAAGGTGTACTAGGACCCCTTAGGACCCTCTTTGACCCTTGGGGACACATTCAAATACTCAAGAGTGTCCCAAGGGGTCCTACAACCTCATGAGACACACTTGAGTCTTCCAATGTGTCAAAAGGGGTCATGGGGACTTCATAGGGGTCCTACGACTGTGATAAGGTGTACAAGCACCCCTTAGGTCGCTCTTTGACCCCCAAGAGAACATTGTAACATTGAATTGTGTCCCAAGGGGTCATACGACTTCTTAGGACACATTTGAGTGTTCCAATTTTTCAAAAGGGGTAATCAAAAGTCCCTATGACCCCTTTTGATACATTGGAACACTCAAGTGTGTCCCAAGAGGTCGTACGACCCCTTGAGACACAATTGAGTGTTTTAATGTGTCCCCAAGGGTCAAAGAGGGACCTAAGAGGTCCTAGTACATGTTCTCATGTGTTAGGACCCCTAGGAAGATTCCATGACCCCTTTCGACACATTGGAACACTCAAGTGTATCCCAAGAGGCCGTAGGACCCCTTGGGAAACACTTGAGTGTGCCAATGTGTCCCCGAGGGTCAAAGAGGGTCCTAAGGGGTCTTATTATACCTTCTCACATGTTATGACCCTTAAGAAGACTCTATGACCCCTTTTAAGACATTGAAACACTCAATTGTGTCCCAACGGGTCCTATGACCTCTTGGGACACACTTTTGTGGTCCAATGTCTCGAAAGGGGTCATGGAGACTTCCTAGGGGTCCTAACACATGATAAGGTGTACTAGGACCCCTTAGGACCCTCTTTTACCCCCAAGGACACATTGGAACACTCAAGTGTGTCCCAAGGGGTCCTATAAAATTTTATTTAAAAAAAAAAATTTACAAAAAATAAAAATCGAGTACCCGAAAATATCGGCTACCTGAAAAAATCAGGTATCCAATTTTTTCAGGTATCCACAAATATTAGGTACCTGAAAAAATTAGGTACCCAATTAGGCTTGTGATTTGGTGTCATGTTTGCACAAGTGTAATGACACCCATGCCTACTAAAAATTCAACAAATATTTTCATGCGCTTTTGGATGAGTGAAAAGTAAATTTTTTTCACATCGCCACTTTTTGGCCCCCCATGATCTTGCACATACCCACCTTCTACAAAAAATGATGCCAAAATTATCAAGACCAATCACCAATGGAGAGGAAGGATTATATCAAGGAAATTGAATCCAAAACAATGCCTAAAACCATAACTTGCAATGAAACCCTAATCGAGTTCAAGAACTCAATCCAAACTCATCAAAACAGGGCTACAAGGAATTATGCATAATTAGGCACCTTTTTGCATATAACTTAAAAATATTCTTAAAAAAATGAAAATTAGAGTCCAGATCCTAATACCCTTTTGGAAAACCTTTAGGATTTATTAGGTTTCACTTCCCCAAACTGTTCGTATAGTGGGTTGCTACAATCATGCCTAAAAACAAGGGTTTCACTAAATTCTGAGACCATTCACAAGGTTTAGTTATTTCACTACAAAGAACTCCTCCTCAGATATTCTCCTTGAACATGGGGATTCTCCATTCACATTTCCTCCTCTCCACATTCTCTTATTAAAGAAACCAATGCTTTCAATCATTCATAATGCCTCTGCAACTCACTGTGATCCCTAGCCACGCATCTATGGATCACCTAGGGCATCACTGAAAAAATAGAAACCAAGATTTCTAGGGCCCAAAATTCTCCAAAAATATAGTACAAGGAGTCACCTCACCCATCCCAAGAGCCCGTACAAATGCCACAATGGGATGATGAGCTATGACCCCATTTACAAAACTGTCTGGTTCAGACCAGCAACATTGCATAAAAAAAATGAATTTACAAAAGCAATGAAATGAAACCAAACACACTAACTAATCACATAGAGAATCGAGTATTTACATAAAATTCCTCATGCACAAGTCATAGTGTAGAGTTCAATCCATTAAAACCTAAAATGTGAACAAAATACACAACTGTAACCAAATTTTCAATTGCTCAGTCCGTACACTTACTTTCAAACTTCATCCAGCCCCACACATAGGTCAGGGGAAGCATTATATAGTTGAACATGGTACAATCCAAACTGTTTCTGATAGTTACAAACCCAAATGCTCGAAAATCCATAATTGCAAGAAATGTTGTCAATGACAACATTGACAACTTTTACAACTTTTTGATTCTTACACTCAAACTTGGTCAACACATTGTGAAACTTAACCAAATGCACTCTTATGGCTATTAGACCTCAACATATCTCTCCTAGACTCTAATAAGAATAAAAACATAGTTCCACCATTCTTGGAACACTTACCCAAATTGGACAAACCATTACTTCCTAAACGTCAAATAATCTAGTTTGGTCTTCTAACCAAATCAACACACCCTAAGAAATATCTAGTCCTATTATTTCACTAGTGGCTTGGCTAAGACCACTACAAGCCAAAATATAACTAGGATCCCTAGGTTACCATATAACCTTACCTAGGTGCTCTTGCACCAGTAAGAGAACATGATATCTATGAATATAATTTCATCTATTTTAATTGGGGTTTGGCTAGATTTGTTTAGTTATGTACTTGTCCCTATTTTTAGTTAATCATAGAGTAATAAATTTTATCATCAATGTTTCATCTCCCTCTTTGTGATTCACCTAATGGATCAAGGAGTGTGGTAAAAAATTTTGATGAAAACAATTCCTACATTGTTAAAAATATAGAAACACTCATGTATCCAATACTATGAATTTTGATTCTTTAAATTTAATTGTAAGGTGTTAAACCTTGGAGCTCAATCTCGATTTTCTTACACTTCTATTTGTTGCAAGTAAATAGAATGAACTACTTAAATTTTCTCCTTGGCTATTTAAAATATATAAAGGGATAGTTATGTGTCCCTAATGCTACATTTGATAGTTTTTGTATTGTATAATATTATTTAGTTCTTGCAAGTAATTATAAAACCATTTCATTAATTTTGAGCACATATTTTTCACACAATAAACAAGATGTTTATCTTAATTATAGACAATTGAAGTATTAATGGTTGTAAGAGATTCTAATGAACATAGGAATTTTTTTTGAATGATTATACAACCATATTTATGAGATTCCTAGTGTAAGCTTAACTATTGAAACATAGACCTAAATATGTGTTTGTATTTAAAATGTGAACTTTTGCTTTGTTTCCAACCTTATCAATAGGTTGGTTTATGGAAGTAAACCTTCAACCATTTTTTAAAATCTATGCAAATGTAAAATTTGTTAGACTAAATTTATTTAGTATTAGTTTTAAGCCTTGTCAATTTACATAGTTTTATTTTATATAACCTTATCAGTGGTACAAAATTTTGATGATAACAATTCCTACATTGTTAAAAATATAGAAACACTCATGTATCCAATACTATGGATTTTGATTCTTTAAATTTAATTCTAAGGTGTTAAATCTTGCAGCTCAATCTCCATTTTCTTACACTTCTATTTGTTGCAAGTAAATAGAATGAACTACTTCAATTGTCTCCTTGGTTATTTAAAATATATAAAGGGATATCTATGTGTCCCTAATGCTACATTTGATAGTTTTTATATTGTATAGGATTATTTAGTTGTTGCAAGTAATTATAAAACAATTTCATTAATTTTGAGCACATATTTTTCACACAATAAACAAGATGTTTATCTTAATTATGGACCATTGAAGTATTAATAGTTGTAAAAGATTATAATGAACATAGGAATTTTTTGAATGATTATACAACCATATTTATGAGATTCCTAGTGTAAGATTAACTATTGAAACATAGACCTAAATATGTGTTTGTATTTAAAATGTGAACTTTTGCTTTGTTTCCAACCTTACCAAAAATTTGGTTTATGGAAGTAAACCCTTCAACCATATTTTAAAATCTATAAAAATGTAAAATTTATTAGACTAAATTTATTTAGTATTAGTTTTAAGCCTTGTCAATTTACATAGTTTTATTTTATATAACCTTATCAAACCCTTTATACATTTATAATTGATCCTTAGAAAATTATGCATGTTGAATTTTTTCATCCTAGATATTATTATACATTATAAACTCATCTTATATATATGATGAACTACAACTGATTGTATGTTTGAATTAATTTGTTGATATTCAACCAAGTTGCATATGTGATGCTAAACATTATCAGTTTTAATGTATTGTCATTGATGTCAACTTATTTGAGTATTATTATGGTGGAAAACATTTGTTATGTATTGAAGATTTGGAATAAACAAAGTTTATGTGGTCAGAAAATAAAAAGTTCTGTATACACCAAGAAGTAGTAAACACCAATTAAAACACAATCTATACCGAGCACAATGATAACCGAGCTAGGGATCGCCAACACAACAAGGTATTGACTAAGAAATTAAATCAAACTAAGGCTCAATAGAATGTTGATATGGCAATTGATGATTTCGAGGTAAAAGATAAAGTCTTTTATTTGATCAAACGACTATAAAAATTCAATGAAGATCGAATGAAAAAGATTGAAACATGTTTTTAACACAACTGCCAAGGATGGATCAAGCGGGAAAATCAATGATGGAGATTAAGAAAAAAAATATGAAGGATAAAAATTAAATGAGACATGATGTCTATATAAGAGACAAGAGATTCATTTTGAAAAATACGATGCCACAAAGCACACATGTGAAGTTTATGCATGACTGATCAAACTGGTTAAAGACAAAACCAAGCATTTTCTATAGACATTACCGAGAAAACAAAGGAAAGATCATTACCAAGCAGAATAAGTATGAAGTATGAGATAAACTGAAGTGAACAAATTGATCAGAGGTATTATGTACTTAGCATAGATCTAAAAATCTGCAAAATAGAGTTGTATTTGAATTAGATCATTACTGTATCATTTTAACCATTGCTATAGATAAATCTCTTAATCAAGTAGGATAGTGAAAGTATTTATTATGACATTCTAATGAATGTTGAGTGTTTTCTTGTTAACCCCATAGTGAATGCATGGTCAAGAGATAACTATTAGTTTTAAATCCTCTAAGCATGTCACATTTAACAGTGTGCATTGTAACCTTAAATAGGGTTGGCTCTTCACTGAGCTCACTTCAGAAGAGTGAAAATATTTTGGGTTACCGGTCCCAGGTGGTTTTTCCCTTAGCAGGGTTTCTATGTTTAAAATTTATGTGTTAATGTGCATGCATGTTGTGGATTGTTATTTTACTTTACGATTTACTTTATTGACATAGATCGGTAATCACAATATTAATTTACTGATACTCAGTAAATACTATTGACAAAAGTTTGAGATTAGAGAATACATTTCTCTGAGTTGAATTATATGTTTGAATTTATTTTTATATACATCTAGAGGAATTTGGGACTATAGGATAATTGGGAGAAAACTAATTCTAACTGATTCACCTCCCCTCTCAATTATTCTAACAATTGGAATCAGAGCATACAATGCTTAGAAGAAAGTTTTGAAGGACTTAAGCTAAAGATCACAAGATGTATAAGAGAGATGCACCAAAGCTAAACAAGGATAAATTCTCGACATGGAAAAGAAGAATGAGACTATACCTATTAGGGATTGGAGACAACATTTCAGATTATCTAGATAATGAATTCATTCTACCTTCTGGACCTTTGAATGTAAATCAGATGAAAGAGAAACATGAACCTAACCTTATCATGGAGTAGATTGCTTCTTCACTTAATAATTCTAAATTTGAGGACATAAAGACATGTACAACTGCCAAGTAGATGTGGGATAAGCTTACACTATTTTATGGAGGAGATGCAAATGTACTGAGAGCTAAAGCTAAAAGTCTTCGAGGAAATCTTGATGATATGAGAATGAAGGAAGGAGAGAACATAAAATAGTATAGTACCCAACTTAAGGAAGTGGTGAATGCTATTCGAGGATCTGGTGGAACTATTGATGAAGACAATATTGTGAGTAATATTCTTAGAACTCTATTGCCTATTTATTTTATAAGAGTCTCTACAATACATGAAATGAGAGTAGCACCTAGAAATAACATTACTGTTGATAGTCTTGTTGGAAGATTGATTTCTTTTGAGCTGAATAACTTTGATAATAGTATTGTACCATCTATGGAATTCACATTTATGTGTACTTTGAAAATTGGTAAATCTAGTAGCAAACACATAATCATAAATAATAGTGACAGTGATAGTGAGGACTAGGAACTTGATGAACTTGAATCTTTAATGGTTAGAAGATTGCACAAAGGTAAAGGAAGATATAAAGGAAAACTACCTTTCATATGTTTTATCTATAATGAGATTGACCATTTTATTGCAAGTTTCCCTAATAGAAAGAATGATGAAACAAATGATAGATCTAATGAAAAAAAGGATGACCGAGACTACATAAGCAACTGAAAGTATGACAGAAGAGATAACCGAGATTACATGGATAAAGGTAAGAAAGCTTGTTACATTGCTAAAGATAAAGATAATGACAATGGTCCTGACAGTGATGAAGATATTGAGAGAGTGTTTGTAGCTTTGAAGGATGATTCATATGCAGATGAAAGGTATGTAGAAACAACACTTATTTGTAAAGTTATTAAACATGATATTTGGGTTATTGATACTGGCTGTACATATCACATGACTGGAGATAAAGGAAAATTTGAATTTCTTGAACATTATGATGGTGGATTTGTAAGAATGAGAAATGATACACCTTTTCAAGTTTAAGAAAAGGTACTATTATGATGAACAATCAACTCAAGTGTGAGAATGCATATTGGGTAAAAGGACTTAATTAACATTTGTTGAGTGTTTCACAGTTGAATAACACAGGTCGCCGAGTTGCATTTGAAAATAGAAAAGCTAGATTCTATGATGGAATTGGAAAGTTGATCGACACTGGTGAACAGTCTAAAGGTAACCTATTCTACCTTGAACTACTGAAACTACTTGCTTATTGGAAATGAATGAAGATATATGGTTATGGAATTAAAGACTTTGTCATGTAAATTTTGACAACATGGTTAAGATTAGTAAGAAAAGAAAAGTTAGAGGTTTACCAAGCTTATCTAAACTAGACCATGTAATATGAATTTTTTTTCAGATGGTTAAGATGTCAAAATCTAGTTTTAAGAGAAAGAATTTTTCATCAAATGATATTTTGGAGTTAGGTCATATAGACCTATGTGGACCAATGAGAACATAGAGCTATTATGGGGACATATACTTTATTTTATTTGTTGATGACTACTCTAGAATGATGATTGTTATGTTCCTAAAAGAAAAATATGAAGCATTTAAGATGTTTAGGTGGTACAAAGCTAAATTGGAAAAATAAAGTGGTAGATATATGAAGTGTTTGAGATCTGATAGAGGAGTTGAATTTATTTCTGATGAGTTCACTAACTTTTGTAATGAGTATGGAATCAAAAGACAAGTTTCTATACCGAGGACACCACAACAAAATAAAATTTCTGAAAGAAGAAATAGATCAATTATAGATTGTGCCAGAACATTGATGATTGAAAATAATGTTGCACAAACATACTGGAGAGAAGTAGTTAGCACAGTTGTTTACACGCTGAATTGAGTAAAAGTGAAGAAAGATTTTTAAAAAACACCTTATGAGCTATTGTATGATTATACACCTAATGTGAGCTAGTTTAGAATATTTGGTAGTCAGTGTTATATTCTGAAAGATGATCGAAATGGTAAATTTGATTCAAAAAGTGATGAAGGAATATTTCTTGGATATTCTACTAAGAGTAAAGATTACAAATATTTGAACAAGACATCTAATCAAATCATTGAGAGTGCAAATGTGAAATTTGATGAATTTACTGAGCAAAATGATGAGGACAACATGAAAGAACTGAAAGATTACAGTAGATTTTTATACATGGAAGAACCTGATATTATACTGATGGAGATGCCTAACATTACGATGCAACATGGTAATGTCACCGAGAAATAGGTGTGTGTGTGTAAATGGGTACCTGTTGAAAACAACACAAACACTCAATAGGTCATTGCATTAATTCAAATGGTCAGTCAAAACATTAAAAACCACTAATATTGGCCTATTGCCTTCTAACTAGAAAGAGTGTAATTAGTTGCATATTCAGCCCTTAGAATATGCTTAAAATTAGTGACCAATACTATTCTAGCATGAAGGATTTGATTTGAATTTAAACTAAAAATGTGAAAAAGCATACAATCTAGCTTTAAAACATGAAATGAAAACAATGAACTAGCATGGTATAATGGATGAAATGTGAATCTAGGATAAATCTAGCAACATAACAATGTAATTTAGATCTAAGGTGAAGGCCCATTTGCTCTCAAAATAGGCTTCTATTTATAGAAGAATGGGAGAGAGAGAGAGGGGGGACAAGGTTCATTTATGAATTAGGAGGCTCATAAATGAATATGTAAGAGCCATTAATGCCCAATGCATTAATAAGGCATGGGAGAGACATAGGATTAAGGTCTTCATATTAATGAAGGCATTAATAAAGGCCTTAAAGAGGGAAGGGAGGATGTAAGAGTATGGTTTGAGAAAATGGACTTTAAAAAAGTCCAGGTTGAGAAAGTGGACTTTCTCAAGTGGGTTGAGTTGTTAAGTATTCCTTAATGGAATGTCATAACATTAGGAGATGGGTTAGAGTAGAATTTAGGATTAGGATTAGGTTAGCATGGGTGAATGGGTTGAGAAGGGTTAGAACCCAGGGTAGAAGTGGTTGAGATGGGTTAGGTTGGGGTTTAGGGAAATATTAATAAATGAAATAAACTTATTTAATTCATTTAAAAACATAGGAATTAATTATTTAAACAATGAAATTGCTTTTAATAATTAGAGAACTATAGCCATTTAAATTAAATTAAATAGGCTAGGGGAATGGGTTAATTGCAAGTGGGTAATTGATTTAGGGATTTATTTAATTTCTTTATAATTAAATACTATAGCCATGTTCGATTTTGATTTGATTTGATTGGTCGAAATTGATTTAAACTGTATGGCTATAATAGTTAATATAAATCAGTGATAAAAATCACCTAGGATATTAAATTTATTTAAAGAATTATGCTAAGCAGTAACAGGGTCGTTTGGACATAAATCGAGGGTATGATCACACTCAGAGAAAATAGGGTCCATAGACCAAATTTAGGTGGTTACATTTGCCCCTCTTTGAATTGATGTGCGAGCAGCGCATTGATTCAAAGAAAGTTTTTGATTTTGAATTCAGAAAAGATTGAGAATCCTATTCTTGGTTGTCGAACAAAATGTTGATGAGATCAGTCTCGCACTTGATTGAACCAAACTGATAGAATTGATTTTGAACTTGGTTGTCGTCCAAAGATCAATAAAAGATTTTTAAAAATACCAATTCTGAACTTGGTTGTCATTCAAAAATTGATAATACTGATTCTGAACTTGGTTTTCATCTGAAAGCCGGTACGAAGCTGCTAGGAGCTTAAAAAATCTTTTAAAATGAGGAAAAATAAGATATCCAGCTCATGAGAACCAAAGCTTTCTATCCATCAGTTCCGACATTAGTCAAGAAACTGTTATGCCCCTTAGTTTGTTTGATAATGAAGTCATTTTTAATGCCGTTTTGAGAAAAAAAATTATTTGATGATAGTGTGATCATGCCCACTCAGGAATGAAATCGAAGGAAAAGAAATAAAATCCCTCAGTTATAGAGAATAGAACACTTGCAGGAAGCAATAATGCCAGAAAGAGCGGAGTAGAAGAAGGTGTGTTTAAAATAAACACACATTTATCAAGTTGAATTACATGAAAATATGAGTGATAATGATGTTTAGATCAAGACGTATGATAAAATGTGCAATTATTACCAATATGGTGAGGAAAAGAAGCAAATTTGCAATTTTTGTGAAACTGTCGCAAAAGGACACTGTGCTGCTGAAAACATCGTAGGCACCTTTGATTTGGTTCCTGATTGAAGAAAAGAGAGCACAATTGAGTTTGTAGTTGCGTGGGAGGAGTTTTGAAAACCCTAAATGTCCCAAAAGACCCATATAAGCCTCCAAATTGACCATTTCACTATTCATTTTGACATTCAGCTATAGCCAATTAAAGAGCTCTATAGAGAAAATGGTGGTCCCTGTGAGGAAACATCGTTTCAAGATGAGCTGACGACACCAGCACCTAGCCGATTACCCAGCGTCGGTAAGTTCTCGATAAACTACCCTGTGAAATTTGCATTTTTGAATTTCAAGCATTTTTGTGCATTTTATAGCTAGTCAAAGATAGGATCGCATCCTGCGAAACGCGCATCGCATCCAGTTTTTCCCATATCGCATCTAATTTTTGCCGGATTCTACGTTGCATCTGGGTTTTCTCAGATCGTATCTAGTCCTGTAGGTTTAGTTATGCTTTGAGAAAAATTCCATTAGTGAATCGTATCCTAGATTTTGGGGATCGTACCCCATATTTAGGATCGCATCCTATTTTTCTAGGATCACATCTTGTATACGCAATCGTATCCTGCTTTTCTAGAATTGCATCTGATAAAAGACTTATGTTTTTAAATTTTTTTGATCTGGTTGCATTCTGCAAACTAGAAATGATTGAGTAGAGTAGGAATATGCCCGCTATTGGAGATAGAATGCTGATGCTTTTTTATATTTGTCAAAATCAGGCCCAGTTTGAGGTAGTCACCTTTCGAGGCACTTATCTTGCACGAGTTCTGGCATTGTCTGGCCAATTATCAGATGATGAGAAGAATATTGTGATCCGATGTGGATTGTGAGCTTTGATAGGTTTACCCGAGATCGGGGTAAACTGAGGGTTGTTGACTGCTCTAGCCAAGAGATGGCATTCAGAGCACAACACCTTCCACCTACCGACTAGTGAGATTACGGTGACACCAAAGGACGTTTGGAGGATCTTGCGCGTGCCCATGGTGGGACATGAGGTTTTCTTTGAGTCCAGAGCCGGTGTTTCTATTGGGACTGCTTAGAGGTTCTTTCAGGATGACAACATAGATCATAGATATTTGTCATGGGACTACATGGTCGATCACTATGATCGACTAGCTGTGTACTTAGCTGGATTGGTAGGTGGCATCCTTATGCCAAATAGAGGACAACATGGTTTCCTGGTGGGCTAGGTTGGCATGGTAGAGTAGATATGGGGGCCAAGATGGAGGTAGAGATGGAGGCATAGATGGCAGGCATCATCCCACAGATGATAGACATGATGGGGATGACCGGGGGGAGGTGGTGAGGCAGTGGATACTGGCGGTCTGAGCGGCAGTGGTCAGAGATGGCCGAGGTACAGGTTTGTGGCCCCATAGAGAGATCCGGGCCCTTTACTTACTCCTGAGTAGCAGAGACAGTGGAGACAGAGAGTGTAGGAGTAGGATCCTGGCAGAGATGGGAACCCTTTATCGAGGTGTGAGAAGGAGAGAGAGGAGCTCAGAGGATAGATCACAGCCTTAGAGGCTAGAGTTACCACTGCAGAGGCACTGTTAGCAGACATGGATAGATAGCTTGAGTGGCTGATAGCTAAGAGAGATACACAGGCCTGAACCACAGTCCATTAGGGACAGAGACTGACATATTATTACGCTTTGTATCATGCTGCAGTTCCTGAGGGTCAGAGGGAACCCACATTTTCACACATTGCCTAGCAGTCGGAGGGGGCCATGCCACCTCCAATAGTGCCATTCATGCCACCTCCAATAGTGCCATTCATGCCACCTCCTCCTCCTCCTGATCAGGGAGAGGGGGCGGGCCATAGTTGATACTGTGCACCATGTCTTTTTTCTTTGAGATTTATACATTTATATCTGGATCCTGCTGAGATCCCTTTTTTGTACATTACATTGATATATATATCTGAGTCGTGAGTTTTGGCATACTGATTCTCTTCATGCATATTATCACCCTGTATACATCTGATACACTTTATGCTGTGATATTCTTTATGTGCACTGATTTTCTTTATGCTTTGATGTGTATCATGCTTTGTTGTTTCTGGATTTTGACATGTTTCATGTGGTAGATGTATCCATTTTGCTTTTTATAGATGTGGTAAATGTATGTTTTGCACATGTGATGATATCTTGATCTCGTGATGAATGAGTTATAGTTGACAACATCATTTTCAAATGTGGATGTGAGGAATATATTACTGATGTGAACAAATGATATCTATGTGAAAAATGCAAATGTATATTTTCTTTGACTTTCTAGTTTATGCAGAAATATATGCATGGATGCACTTAGGATGTAAAAGTAAAAATGCAATACATGGATGTTTTACTTTTGTATTTTTCAGTTCAGCTTTTCAAATGCATGCCAAATGTATGCTATGGATGATATCAATGATATAAATGATGTAATTAACTTGATATTTGGTAGAAGAAGATAGAAACCATATTTTGAGCTTAAATTTCCTTATGTTTGTTATGTACTGTTGGACAAAATGCATCAGGCAATCTCTAAATGCAGCTAGATGAAGAATCTTAGGACTTGTCACTGATTAGCAAAGATTGCAACATTTTTATCATCATTGGGCGCTTTTCAGAATGGATACCATCAAATAGCACAACCATCACTAATACCCACTGATATTATGAAAGTATGAATACTATATTTTATTGAAATGTCAAAAATAGACTTAGGTACCAAGCCATAGAAGCCAGGACATCAAAATAATCACCTTCCTTTTAATATATCAGATTCTGAGTAAGGCAAGATATTGGACCCGCAATGACCTTGAAAATTCATATCCTTGGGTACATTATGATTCGTATACCTTAGTGAGAATATGGATAAGAAAATAGACAAGGAAATTGTGTCAAA
>MU226101.1:613202-636334 GCA_018584345.1 Thuja plicata
TTTTGTGGGTACCATCCCCACCCCAGTTTTACTTTCTATTTGGAAGGTTTATGGGTTACCAATCTTTGTGTTATGTGTTATGAATGATTATATTTTCATGCTTGCAGTAGATTAGATGAATGAATGGTCAAAGTATATACATGTGCAGAAATGTAATAAAAGTTTCAGAGTTACTGATTCACCCCTCCCCTCTCAGTAACTTGGTTAGTCTTGATTATTTCCAACAAAGGTATCCTCAATTATCTCTAATGTAGGCTGTAAACTAGCCTTAGACTCAATTTCACCAAAGGAATAAATGGTGATTGGAATAATCATGCATCTGACTAGTGATGAAAATATTATTTGGAATTAATCACACTAACAATTGATGCACTTATCATGAATCTAATTCCCTTATTCACTACAAAGAAGGCTTCAATTACTCTAATTAATCACTCAGTTTGTGGGAAAATGGAATTTACTTTTGTTTGTGGGAGGGCATATCCTATGACAATCACACCAACCATGTTGTTTCTATTACACTATATCATCTTGAAAGATTCTTCAATGGTTTGATATCTGAGAGCTTGTGCCAAGTTCAATTTCTCAAATTGTTGATTATACAAGGACTTGGGGGTACCAAAATTATTTCTCCCTTTTTGGGAAATCTCTCTTATATGAAACCCTTATATCTATTTAATGGTAATGCATTTAGTGAGATGATTCCATATTTCCTTTAATTTCTCACCTAAATTAAATACCCGAGAATAAGTTGAATGGAAGAAAAACTTATTTCTTGGGTAAAATTTCTTCTTAAGTTTACCTTGACCTTACTTACAACCAACTTAGTGGAAGGGTACCTTCCAGTTTGGATTATCTTTCTTATTTAAGGGGTCTCTCTCTTTATGGAAACCAATTTAGTCGAATCATACCTTGTTATTTGCACAATCTTCCTTCTTTAACTTTGCTTGAGATTAGCAACAATCGACTTGGTGGAAGCATACATTCTTGCTTGGCCAATCTTTTTTCTTTATTTTACCTTACCCTTAGTGATAGTAAACTTAGTGGAAGCGTTCCCCCTTCATTTTCTCAATTTTCCTTCCTCAATTTTATCTTAGGTGTTTACAATCATTTAAATGAAACCATATTTTCTTCATCACTTCCATCTTCTTTAGTGTATCTAAGTCTGTGATGTATAACTACTATCTAGTGGTACTGAGAGTCATCCTAACTCTTCTTGAAGGTATCTTTACTGAACCTTATAGGGTATTATCGAACCCTATGCTTAGGAAGTCACTAAGATCTTCACCTCAAGTTCTCTAGTCTCGGTTCCCACCATTAAGCTACTATTTCATTCTATAGAATCTACTAGGATAGATTCATTCTCCAAGCTAAACTGACTGGTTCAACCTAAAAAACCAAGCTAACTAATTACACATAGAACATGTAATAGATTATAGAGGATAGTTCCCAAATACTCTTTGTATTTCTATTCACAATCTGAAATTTATTACATGTACAATCCTCTACTCTCCGTATCTCTTCGTTTACATCAATTACATACTTTTTACTATATAGCCATCTCTCTAAAAATATCTTGTGCCCTTTTACAAATTCAACCACTTATGTAAAGAAGACATTGGCGATCAATAAATGACCCTCCCATCACTGGAACATGTGTCCCTGTTCATCAAGACATAAGAAACACATATGGAGCCATTGTAGTTGACCCAGCTCGTCACAAATGTCACATCCTATGTTTCTTGGGTCATTAATAGACATAACCGAGTAGCAGACTTCCATTACCGAATACAGTCCTGAGTTCCAAAGAAAACTGGTCTTCAACACCCAAGCATCAGTTAGAAACCCCGAGCAGTAAACCTGAGCGGCACACCTGAGCAACAAACTTGAGTGATAGAACAACCCGAGAACATTCCCGAGTGACATTCCTGAGAAGTAGAACTGCCCGATCACTAGTGTAACCTGAGCAAAAATATTACCTGAGCACCAGAGTAACTCAAGCAATAGTATTACCCAAGCACACTATCTTACTGGTCTTTCACCAAATATGGTTCCTAGTGCCTTACTTGGATTTCTAGAGGTTTATGATTTCACATGATAAACTAAGCCTGATTGTTTATGATTATAGACCACCTCAATTTTTTTTTATGGATTTTATCTCTTTGGAAGAATCAATGTTAATACCTTCTATTATAAATAGCCATATTGTAGGTTGCTCACTATTTTAGCATTGTGCGTTAGTGAAGAACATGACATGTGTCATTGGAAGGTTACAAAGGTGGTGAACATGATATAACCAGACACTCAAGACTCCTTGACGTCAAAATGAATAGCCATTTGCAGAGAGGTCACAAAGAGATAATAAACACCATGGCTATAGTCGACAGAAGATGAACAACTTGATCTCAGATGCCACACACAAGAATACCTACGTGATCTACATGCTCAAAACTTTTGATTCAGAAATCATTGATACTCAACAAAGGATATGAGAAAAAGATGATGTCGTGGTTACAATGTCGACTAGTGTGATTCTAGAAACACATTCATCAACATCTGCAGAGATATTATTAAATATATTTGTTATAATGCCATACAAAAATATCAACAATGATCGATGCCACTGTACAGTCATTAAAAGGCAATAGAAAACAAATGTGGTGAAAGTGGTTTGATTAGATGATCCATATTTCTCAACATTTGGACAAATGGTCACTAGTGAACATGGTAAAAATGGGTCGTAAAGGGAAAATCGATGCTATTCTTATAGTCATTAAGGCAAAAAACATGATTATAGAGACTATGCAATAAAGGATATATTCATTATCATATGTGGAGATATATGGGTCGACACACTAATGAGATAAACCGTTAATGGATATATATTTTGAGTATCGTTATGATGTAGATCCATTACTTAAGGTTATCGAATCGAAAATACCATGTAGAGATTATAATAAGACTGTGAATGGTTATGATGCAGAACTATTATTAAAGACATCGAATCCAACATACTATGCAAAGATCGTGGATAAAACCGTGATTGGTTATACAAATAGAATAACATCACGATGCACATTTATTATTTAAACTTGTCAACTAAAGATATATTATGATTATATTATAAAATGATTTTCATCAGTTATCAAATGAGGATGATCAAACATTAAATTATTGTAATCATTAAACATTCGGTTATTGGTTAGGTTATGTTAGGAAACGTTGTGTTGATCCAATCCATCCTTTGAGTTTCATATTTATGTGGATACCAAAATAAACACAACAAAAAAGAAATTGATTGTTATTATAGTCAAATGGGGATAGTTTGATCAAATACTATGAACGTGAACTCAATTTACCAATTTTCAGAATCAAGTAAAGATAAGTCTGTCTTTTTCTTTCATATGTGCAATTGTTTCATTATTATTTTACAATTAGTCCTTCAGATAAATCATTTGAACTTCTTTAAAGTGATAGTTTGATGTGCATACTTCCTATTTCAGTTTATATTCTATATTATCAATTGGTTTCTCTCATTTTGCATGGTTAAATTCTCTTGATTGAGGCCTCAGTCAATTGGTCCATCATTTGAGAAATAATACCCAGTTGAAATATATCTGAACTTGTTTTAGGTTGTATGTGCATTCCATAACACCTTTAAAGTGATAAGTTTTTTTTGCAAAACTATCTCTAAGATTGAACATAAGATTGGAATAATATTGACTCTATTTCCCATAGTTGAATAAAGCACAGATCTTTCTTGTTTATTTTTTATGGTCATAAAGTTTCATTGTTTAAAGTTTTGAAACACTATATTCATTTTCTCTATTCAATTTATATCTTCAATCTATCAAGCATTCTTTAAATTTTTGCAACATTACATTTGACTATTTTAATAATAAATTTCTCTTAGTTTTGGGATCTCAATAGTACTTTTCTATACTTTGAAAGAAAGAAGTTTGAACCATAAATTATCTACTCTAAAAGGTCCTTAAAGACATAGAAGATAAGTTTAGGGTATAGGCCTACCAGCCTTGGTTCTACAGAGCCAAAATTGCAAAAGGTTGATATTTGGAATAAGTTGAAACCTTGTTTGTTGGAAAATTGCTTGGGTTTCTCACCATTGGATAGGAAAAATCCATAGGAAATCCAATCTATTGATTTGAGCACCAACAAAATGGTGACTCTACTGGGGAAAGAGTTGCAAGTAAACTTTACAAGTTTTTTGTTTTTAGACTAGCATAGAGATTCATTTAACTAAGAAATTGTGGTGAGTTACATAATTCAGATTTTGTTTAGAATTGATATTTTAATTCATCTTTTAATCTTTTCTTCTTTATTAAAACATCTTAATAATCGTCATTACTCAGATTTTGAAAAATTCTGATTTTCAGCACAAAGAAGTGGATATATAAGTAATATCATTAAAAGCTTTTAAATATGATATAATAGAGCTTCTAATTCCTATTAAAGTTTTGATTGTTTCTGATTTATATATTTAAAAGAGCTTCTATTCAGATTTTTGTAGCATACACTCTACTGAGGAAGAACACAAATAAATTATTTTCATTTCCTTCTATGAAGAAGGTGGCGACTCTACAAATTTAAAGAAGTGATAAATTTGGTCACATAATTTTGTTATTAAAAATTTTCATGTTAGGAAGAAGATCCTTGCATCCATATCAACTTGAATTAGAATTGAGGCTAAGGAAATGTAGGACTTCAATTGTAAAGATACCTTATGTACCTTGTATTATATGTCCTGATAAGGATGATCAAGAGTATGCTTGTGAACACTTCCCTAATTCAAGTCATCATAGTCATGAGAGTAGTGATGAAAATTGTAATCCTTTTTTCCAAGGTAATAGAGGAGGATATGAGTCTCGACATGATCCAAATTAGGAAATGACTGAAAAGGAGAAAATAATTAACAAATGGGATTCTATATTTCATGAAATGGCCAATACAGGATCAAAATATGAAGAAATGGTTAGGGCTCTTAAGAGGCAACCATAAGAGATACTAAGGAAAATAGGAATAACAAGAAATACAATTAGATCACAAAGAGATAAAGAAACTCCTAAGGATGATATAAATCAAGTTTACAATCCTCCTCATAGGAAGAATAGTGGGCATATGTTTAAAAATGATCATACCAACCCCTTGTTTGAAATAGACAATAGAGGAAGAATGAGAAAGACAAAAATGATTGGGAAAGAAGAGATCATCAGGGATAGTAGAACAATGGAGAAAATTACAACCATAACAATAGGGTGGATCCTAACACATATGACCAACATGAACAGTATAGACATCAAAGTAATGGAAGTATGTATAGTGGATATTAGAATAATAGGGATCAAAATTATAGCCCAAGAGATTATAATACCAACTCGAGTTTTGAACCAAGAAACAATTAGAGATTTCATAATGGAAATAGGAGGAATCAAAGACATGGAACCATCAATCAAAATAGAAACACTTATAGAGCCCCAATGGTTTCTGACAGATATAGACAGTTAGATTTTTATGGCATAAGGGGATGTCCTAATGAAATAAAAAATCAATTAAGGAGTGTAATTCCAAAATTTTTAGGGAATGGGTCAGAATCAGCTGAAGTGCATTGTGTAAATTTTAAAAATGTTATCCAAGAATTTGATGAATTCAATGAGGATGTATACATGAAATTGTTTGTTCAATCCCTCATAGAAGATGCATAAGAATGGTTTATAAGTCTACCAGATAGATAAATATCTAGTTGGGATGAATTTGTAAACCAATTTGTAGGAAAATGTGGTGATCACTATGATACTTCTTTTGCTTCACATGAATTGACAAGTATGAAGAAAAATCAAAATGAATCTGTGGTTGTATTCAATAAAAGATTCAATAAGGTTCTGAATAGGATTCTAAGAGATGTTCAGCCTGTTGATGCTTTTTTGATTAATTTCTATATGGGTGCCTTTGATAGCAAGACAAATTATGAAATTAGATCTCATAAGATTTCTACTTTGGCACATGATCTCAAGATTGCTTTAGCTATTGAAAATGATAGGAAGGCATCCGGTGTAATAACTAAGAGGGAGGACACTCAGTTGTTCAATCCAAAAGAGCCTAAGAAACATAAGGAAGAGGATAGATTAGACAAACTTATGAATATGGTGAAAGGCCTCCAAGTGAATAATTGAAGAGATAATTTTAAGTACAACCAGAATAATCAGGTACCATACAAAAGTGACAGATATAAATTGCAAGATATGCCTTATAATACAGAATGGAAGGATGGGAAACTAGTGAACAAAGAATTACACACCCCTAATCCATTGAGGAAAAACAACCATTTTATGGAAAATTATCCTTGGCATGAATCTTGTAGAATGCCACATTCTTATGAACATTGTGTTGTTGCCCAAAGATGGAAAAAAGATGAAGAGCATGATGATGATAAAAAACTCACAGTAAATAACTTATCAATAGATCCTATGTGGGGATATGATGATTATATCTCTTCAGATGAATACTACTATAGGGGTGACCTAAATAGAGTATACCAATATGGGGACTATCGGGATGGTCCTCCAAAATTAAGAGAATTAATAGACAAAGAGAAGAAAACATACACAATAGCTGCAGTAGAAGAAACAAGAAGTAATTACAAGTTAAGAAATAGAACAGTGAATGCAGACAGAGGGAAACCTTATCAGGGAACCAATCTAATGAGGTTGAAGCACAAAAACATTGTTCAAGATAAACAAGTAGATCCCTAGGACTTTCCAAAAATGGTAAGAGAAAAGGTGGTTAGTAAATCTCTTCCCAATGAATTTTCTTTCATGTCTAATGCATTATCCCAAGTTAGAATATTTATTCCTTTGCTTGAAATAGTTAAATACTTGAATGTAAAAGAGACGCTTTGAAAATATTGTCTAATATAGGTAATAAGGAAGATCTTAACCAAGAAGTGAAGGATCCTCCATCTATTTATTTAGGAACTACTTTAAAAAAAATGGAAATCAAATTGATACTTTTTATGTTACTCTATTGATAAAAACTAGATTGGTAAAAAATTGCATGATAGATTTGTTAGGAATAATAGTCCACAAGACAACTGAGAGGGGGGGGTGAATTAGTTGTGAAATAGATTATTAAGCTTTAAACTTTATGAACCACAACATAAAAAGTAAATAACATAGTAATTGCCAACACCATAACACAATGTTTGTTGTCGAGGAAACCCTATTAAAGGTAAAACCCCGATGGGAATTAACACCCACAAAATAATGTACTGAGAGTATAGTATCCCTGTTAAAAGATTTTAACCCTATTAGGAGCTTGCCATTACATTACAGTACATAGTCCTTGTTAGGAGATAGACCCTGTTAGGAGTAGATGAAAGTGGTAGGATCACTTAAAAGGCTCACTGCCCAAACAAGGTTAAAGCCACCCTCAAGGATTCACAATCTGCATCAAGTATATATAGAAAATAAACAATCTAGTGAACTATCTGATAACAACTATCTTTGCTTGGTCAATTCCAATGAAGTACCAACTCTGCTCTCTATCTAGCAGTCAAGCTTTGCAGCTTCACAAATCTCTACTCTTTTCTTTATCTACCACAATTTTCACAAATGAAAAGATCAGTCATATGTACCCTCTTACAATAACCCATTAGGTCGGCCAGTTAAGCTTTCCCAATACACACTTAACTAGGTCAGCCAATTAAGGCTTCCCATCATACAAATAATTACATAAGACCTTGATAAGATACACACGGTACCTATAACAAGTACAAAATATTTACAATTCATTACAAATACTTCCAGATCTGCAATCCATGCTCAGAATTAATTTCCACATGTTACAAGTTTGAAGTCGACCAAGAAATAAGTCTTCTCCAGAACACACGCCACAACTGACGTCATCAGTAACCAAATAGAAATAAAACTCAAAACATTTCACCATCATATGTGAGCTCTCCATCAGTAAGCTTGCAAGTTCTAAAACATCTTCCTCAGCAAGATATGCCTGAAACATAGAGACCTTCTCTGTCCACAAACCCAGTCACAGTCCATAAAAAATGTCTTTACTAAAATAGCTGTAACATCCATGATATGAAACATAAAGTCAAGTTACCTTAGATGTAAGGTCAAAACTTATTCTTCTTCTTAAATCCAACTTTTCTCATTCTGGTTCATTCGTACAGTGTTAATGCACACCTTCCAGTCAAGTAACTAGTCTGTCTTCTTTCACAGAAATATATGTTGACATCAGTAACAAAACATGAGTATCAAAAACATGATTAGTACCAAAAAATGATATCATCCAACAATCTCCCCCTTTGGCATTGATGGCAACATATGGGAAAATCCATATTCATCAACCCAAAAGTACTCTCTCTCTTTACAATCTTCTTAATATCCTCAAGAAATCTCCCCAAAACACTAGGGATTTTCACATAGATTCCTTCCCCCTTTGACAATAATGGAAAAGGGTGCCATAACTCATCTATAGTCTTTATTAAGGTGTAGCTTTGTCAAATATTCATGTCCAATCAGGTGCAAGATCACCCAAATGTGCTCCATAGTGTTCTCCTGTGATCACTCCCCCTAAGGAGTAGATCCATACATCAAGTCCAGAGAATAATATAGCTCTGAGATCCACTGGACTAATGCATATCTGCATCATTTAATTACCACTGGGAGGGGCCATCACCCCAAGAATGCCTCTAAGGTATTCAAAGGCATCTTTTGGCAGAGGTTTAGTAAATATATCTGCTATATGTTCCTTTGTGCTTATGTACTCCAATTTAATCTCCTTAGCAACTACCTTCTCCCTCAAGAAATGATACTTGATAGAAATATGTTTAGTCTTTGAGTGAATTATAGGATTATTCGACATGTTTACTATAATTTTATTATCACAATGAATAACCACTGGCTCCTTGAAAATTATTCCAATATCTTCCAGCATTTGTTTCATCCAAACAACTTGTGTGCAATTTATTGCAACAGCTACATATTTTGATTCAGCAGTAGATTGAGCAATATAGTTCTGCTTCTTTCTTAACCAAGAAACCAATCTCTTCCCAAGGAAAAATGCACCACCACTTATGCTCTTTCTGTCATCCACATTACCTTCCCAATTTGCATCAGTAAAAGACTGCAAAGTAAAATCATCAAATTTTTCATACCACAATCCATATTCCATAATTCCTTTCAAATATCTGAAGATTCTTTTCACAGTAGAAAAATGTGTTTCTTTAGGATCTACTTGATATCTAGCCACAATTCCAACTGCATTGGTAATATCTGGTCTGGTGTGTGTAAGATATTGTAGACCTCCAATCATTGATCTATACTTAGTCTGAACAACACTTAGAGTCTCATCATCACTAGTCAGTTTGTTTCCAGTCACCATAGGTGTTCCAACAGGTTTACAATATTCCATTCAAAACTTTTTCAACATTTCCTTAAGATACTTGGTCTGAAATATAAAAATTCCATTCTTTCTTTGATTAATTTGCAAACCAAGAAAATATCTCATCTCACCAATCATAGACATTTCAAACTCATTCTCCATTTCTTTAGAAAATTTCTTACTCATTTTTTCATTACCTCCAAAAATGATATCATCAAAAAAAACTTCTATAATTAAGATTCCATCTTCTTCAGTTCTTAAATACAAATTACTCTCTGCATTACCTTTTCTGAAACCAAGATGAAGTATTTATTTGTCATGTCTTGCATACCATGCCCTTGGTTCTTGTTTCAGTCCATACAGTGCCTTCTTTAATCTGCAAACCATGTTTTCATCATCTATCAAAGGAAAACCATTAGGTTGCTCAATGTATACCTCTTCCTGTAGATCACCATTTAGGAATGCTGACTTCACATCCATCTGATACACTTTAAAGTCTTTATGTGCAGCATAAGCAAGAAATAGTCTCACAACTTCCAATCTAGCAACAGGAGAAAATATCTCCTCATAGTCTATACCTTCTTGTTGTGAGTAGCCTTTACAAACCAATCTATCCTTGTTTCTTACCACTGTACCTTTCGCATTCATCTTGTTTCTAAAAACCCATTTAGTGCCAATCACATTTTTGTTCTTAGGTCTTGGAACCAATTCCCAAGTATTTTTCCTCTTAATCTGCTCAAGTTCTTCTTCCATAGATTTAGTCACATATTCATCTCTATATGCTTCATCAATAGTCTTTGGTTCAACTTGAGAAATCAAACAAATCTCTTCTCTAGCCTTAGATCTACTCATTACACCTTTACTTGTATCACCAATAATTTGATCTTCAAGATGGTTCTTCTTAACATACCTTGGTGTCTTCTGTGGCTCAGTATCTTCAATATGTTCATCTTCGCCTTCATTTTTAGTCATCAGAGGTTCATTCTCAATCATCAAAGGTTCTTCAGGTTTTTTAGTAACTTCTTTTGTTTTTGTTATCCGATCACAGTCATACATTCTTTCCTGAATTTGGAAATTTTCATCTATCTTCACATTGGCACTTTCAATCAACTTTCTTAATCTCAGATTAAAACATTTCTATGCTTTTCTTTTAGTAGAATAACCAAGAAAGATTTTCTTCATCACTTCTAGCATCAAATTTTCCAATCTCATCATCTCTTCTAATGTAACATTTACTTCCAAATATTCTAAAGTATTTCACAGTAGGTGTATGATCAAACCATAATTCATAAGGAGTCTTACTTGTACCTTCTCTGATTTGAATTCTGTTTAGTGTGTACACGACAGTCCCAACTACTTCTCTCCAGTGAACATGTGATACATTTTCTTCCAGCAACATAGTCCTTGCAGCATCTAATATAGTTCTATTTCTTCGCTCTCCTATCCCATTCTATTGTGGAGTTCTAGAGGCTGAAGTTTGTCTGTGTATTCCATTCTCTTCATAGTATGTGTTGAATATTTCTAAAGTAAACTCTCCCCCTATGTCTGATCTCAAACATTTCATCTTTAAACCAAATTCATTCTCAACTTTTTCCTTGAATATCTTAAATTTTTCAAATGCCTCTGATTTCTCTCTCATATATGTAACCCACATCATTCTAGAAAATTCATCAACAAAAAGTATAAAATACCTTTCACCATAGTATGATCTTGTTCTTATAGGATCACATAGATCTGTATGCACTAGATCCAACATTCCTTTTATAGAATAGGCCTTTCTCTTGAAAGTGATTCTAGTTTGTTTCCCCATGACACATTCTCTACACATAGTGTTAGATGGCTTCACAATTCTAGGTAGATCTCTTACAGCTTTTTTCATACTTTCCTTCACAATGTTATCAAAATTAACATGACAAAATATTTTGTGCCATAACCAACTGTCATCAACTCTAGCAATAAAATAAGTAGCTTTGGATATGTTAAGTTCAAATACATTACCTCTGGATTTAGAACCAAATGCTATCAATTCTCCTATCTTACACTTGATAGAACATTTCCCATTAATGAAATTCAGCTGATAACCCTTGTCCACTAGTTGTCCAACACTTAACAAGTTATGTTTAAGTCCATCAACAAGTAATACATTGTCAGTGTTAGTCTTTCCATCCAAAGAAATAGATCCAACTCCAATAATAAGTTTAGGAGTATTGTCACCAAATCTGACAACACCACCATCATCTTTCTTCAAACTCACAAACTTATTCCTATCTCCAGTCATATGTTGTGAACATCCACTGTCTATAACCTATTCAGATTTCTTTTCAAATCGGGATACTAGGGATTTTTCCTCATGCATAGGTACATCATCTTTAATAGCAATGAATCCAATCTAATCAAAGTTATCATCCTCATCATCAGATATTCCCTCACTAGCATAATAACATTCCTTATCTTTTGAGAACTTAGACTTGAAAAACTTAGGTTTGTGCTTTGGGATTCTTGTAGGACATCTACATGCAAAATGACCAATCTTATTACATGAAAAACATTTCAAAGGTAATTTTCCTTCAAATTTACCCTTACCTCTCTTTTCTCTTCTAGAAATTAGTGCCACAACTTCATCTAGCTTTCTTTCTTCTTCTTGTATGTGTTCCCATTCATCAGCATAAGCTCCAAGTTCTTCTCTTAGATCACTACTGCTTGCATTTCTAGATAAGGTCTTCTTCTTTTGTGCACATTTGCCTTGAATTCTGACTCTACCCTAGGTAAAGTGTCTCCCAATTCTACGGCCTCGAATGTATTAAGCTTTCCAATCAACATTTCTTTGGTGAAGTTTAGTGTCAAATGTATGATCTCCTCTATAGCCTGTACTTTGGTTCTATATGCAAGTGTCAAAGATCTGAGAATCTTTGCAATTACTTCTTCTTCTCTATAAGTAGCTCCAGAGTTCCTAATACTAGTAACTACCTTAGTAATTCTTTGTGCATATGTTGTGACATTTTCATCTTCTCTCATCTTCATTGATTCCATCTTTGTTTTCCAGTTCTGTAACTTTGCTTGTTTTTTAAGTTTGTCTCCAACATAAAATGCTTCTAGTATTTTCTAGATGTCATGTGCAGAGTCCAATTCCTTCACTTCAGTGAATTCTCCTTTAGATAGAGGGCTAATCAGAGATTTCCTTGCAACCATATTGTAGGAAAATTGTTTCTTTTCATCTTTAGTAGCCTTTTCCAGCTCATCTTTAGTCGCTATTGCTACATTCTTCTTTGTGATCATCTAGTACTCAATTGCGAGACATAGAAAATGTGTTCTCATCTTATTCTGCCAATTGTCAAAGTTTTTAGGATAAAATTTAGACTATCCTTCTTGTAGTAAGTCATCTCCAGGATCACCTCAAGCTATTAAAATTTCTCTCTGAGGATCATTTTCTCTGATACCAATTGCTAGGAATAATAGTCCACAAGACAACTGAGAGGGGGGGGGTGAACCAGTTGTGAAATAGATTATTAAACTTTGAACTTTATGAACCACAGCATCAAAATTAAATAACATAGTAATTTCCAACACCATAACACAATGTTTGTTGTCGAGGAAAACCTGTTAAAGGTAAAACCCCGATGGGAATTAACACCCACAATATAATGTACTGAGAGTATAGTATCCTTGTTAAAAGATATTAGCCTTGTTAGGAGCTTGTTATTACATTACAGTACACAGTCCTTGTTAGGAGACAGACCCTGTTAGGAGTCGATGAAATTAGTAGGCTCACTTCCCAAAGAAGGTTAAAGCCACCCTCAAGGATTCATAATCCGTATCAATTATATATAAAAAAATACACAATCCAGTGAACTGTCTGATAGAAACTGTCTTTGCTTGGTTAGTTCCAATGAAGTACCAACTCTTCTCTCTATCTAGTAGTCAAGCTTCGGAGCTTCACAAATCTCTTCTCTTTTCTTTCTCTACCATACTTTTCACAAATGAAAAGATCACTCATATATACCCTCTTACAATAACCCATTAGGTCATCCAGTTAAGCTTTCCTAATACACAATTAACTAGGTCAGCCAATTAAGGCTTCCCATCATACAAATAATTACATAAGCCCTTTCTAAGATACACATGGTACCTATAACAAGTATACAATTTTTACAATTCATTAAAAATACTTCCAGATCCACCATCCATGCTCAGAATTAATTTCCACACATTACAAGTTTGAAGTCGGCCAAGAAATAAGTCTTCTCCAGAACACTCACCACAAATGATGTCATTAGTACCCAAATAGAAATCAAACTCAACCCATTTCACCATCATATGTCAGCTCTCCATCAGTAAGCTCACAATTTTTGAAACATCTTCCTTAACAAGATATGCCCGAAACACAAAGACCTTCTTTGTCCAGAATCATAGCCACAGTCCAGAAAAAATAGTCTTTACTAAAATAGCTATAACATCCATGATATGAAACATAAAGTCAAGTAGCCTTATATGTAAGGTCAAAACTCAATCTTCTGCTTAAATCCAACTTTGCTCATTCTAGTTCATTCGTACAATGTTTGTACATGCCTTCCAGTCAAGTAAATAGTCTATCTTCTTTCACAGATATATATTTTGACATCAGTGACAAAACATGAGTATCAACAACATGATTAGTACCAAAAATGGATATCATCCAACAAGATTTTGGTGCAGTAGCGAATATTATTCCTAATGATGTAATGAAAGAATTAGGAATGAATGTTGATACCAAATTTGGTAGATGCTATGCTATGGATAATAGATCTATTCCTGTTGTAGGTATAATGAAAAATTTTGAATTTAAATTTCCTACATGTCCTAAAATGTCTTATAAAATGGATATTATTAGGGTTGAAGTTCCTGCCAATTACGGAATGCTTTTATCTAGACAATGGTCTAGCTTAGTAGGAGGTAGTATTGAGTTAGATCTTTCTTATGCTTCTATTCCAGTGAATGTCAGCGATGTAAGAATTGAGAGGGAGGCTAGAACTCCATACATTATTGAGGAAGTGGATCCAAGCTTGGTTACACCTTTCTGTCATTCTGATATGGATAAATTTCAAGTAGGTATTTCAAAAAATGCATAACATTGAACCTATTGAGTTACATACTAAAGCAAATAATAATATAATTTAGAAAATATATTTTGATGATGCTTGCTGCAAGGATGGTAATGGAGCTGGTGTCATTTTATTTGCCCCTAATAAGAAAAAATTTAAATATTTCCAATGTTGCAAAGTATGAAGCTCTACTTCTTGGTTTGAAGATAGCTAGTAAGCATGGAATACAATGTTTAAGTGTTTTTGGTGATTCCAAATTGACTGTTTCTCAAGTTAGTAAATTTTTTGCTAAGAAGCCTCATTTTAAAAGATATAGAAATGAAGTTTGGGATTCTATGGAATGTTTTGATTCTTTTTCTATTCATTGGATAGATAGATCAGAAAATATCCTTGCAGATTTTATGGCTAATTTGGCATTAAAGAATAATGACATCCCTTGTGAAGACATAGTTCAATTTGAAGTTAAAACTAGGCCTTCTATACCTGATAACATCAACAATTGGCAAATATTTGAAGATGAAAAAGATATAATCAAATTTTTAGCATATGGGCAAGAATATGAAGATCAATTGATAGACTTGAATGCTCATGTTGAAATAGAGAATAGGAAAGAAGTGTTGTTTGGAAAGGAAGTCATTCAGATAAAAACCAATAAGGTTCCAAAAGGTCTTGTAGAAATGGAGAGATTGTTTGACAACAAGGATTCAAAAAAGGAAAAGGAAAATACTAATGTCACAATGGATGAAGTAGAAATGATAAACTTGGGAAGTGAGGAGACTCCAAAAGAAGTATTTATGGGTAAAAGATTAACTCCCAAGATCAGAACATATATCATTAGATTATTGAGAAAATATAGGCATGTATTTGCTTGGTCCTATGATGATCTCAAAGCTTACCGAGAGGATCTTTTTCAACATGAGATAGCTTCAAATCCTAATGCTAAACCATTTAGACAAAGGAAAATACCTATAAACCCTACTTTAGCCCCTAAAAAGAAATATGAGCTAATCAAGGTGAGGGCTTCTGGTATAATAAATCCAATTAGACACTCAACATGGGTTTCAAATTTGGTCCATGTTAGGAAGAAGAATAGTGATATTAGACTTTGTGTGGATTTTAGAAATCTAAACGTATCATCATTAAAGGAAAATTATGCATTACCTAACATGGAAGCATTATTATAGAAGTTCACGGGAAATGAATTATTATAAATGATGGATGGTTTCTCAGGGTATAACCAGGTGAAGGTCAAAGAAGAGGAACAATATAAAATAACATTTACTACACATTGGGGTACTTATGTATATGCTAGAATGCCTTTTGGACTCACTAATGCAGGAGCTACCTTCCAAAGATAAATGGATGTAGCCTTTGAGGATTTCATTGATGTAATTATGGTGGTATATCAGGATGACCTAACTGCTTACTCCAAAAGGGCAGAAGATCATTGTGGACACTTGGACAGATTTTTCAAAGAGCCCTTGAATATGGGATATCCTTGAACCCAAAGAAATGTCATTTTGTAGTGAGTGAAGGAAAATTATTAGGACATATAGTATCCAAGGATGGGGTGATAATAGACCCAGAAAGGATTGAAACAATTGATAAAATTGAGGTTCCTAAGAGTGTTGAAAAGATTCAATCCTTTTTTGGACAAATAAACTTTGTAAGGAGATTTGTTCCAAACTTTCATAAATAATTAAACCCATTGCTATAATGTTGAAGAAGGTTGTAGACATGAAGTGGACAAATGAAGCTTTGGAGGAATTTTTAAAGATTAAAAAGGAAATTAAGGAATCCCCCATCCCCAAATCCCTAGATTATACTGAGCCATTTCAATTATTTTCCTTTGCATCATATCATATCATTGCTGCTATCTTACTACAAAAGAATGATGAAGGATATGAACAACCAATAACATTCTTCAGTAAAACCCTTCAAACTTCTAAATTAAACTATGATATCAATGAGAAACAAGCTTATGCACTTGTAAAAGAAGTAAAATCCTTTAGACCTTATTTTTTTGTCGCAAAAGTGTTAGCCTATGCTCCTAATGAAACAATAAAGGATATATTCAGACAATCAAAAGTCACTGGGAGAAGATGCAAAAGGGTAAATCAGATTTAGGAATTTGATATAGATATCCAAATAACTAAAATTATTAGAGGAAAAGGATTAGAAAGGTTAATGGAAGGATCAAATATGGATGCACTACAGGTAAATCAGATTGATCTAAGTGAAACTCAGACAAGTATTGAAATATGCCCCTGGTACACTAACACAATATATTATTTAAAACACATGAAGTGTCTTGAAAACCTTACAGATAGTCATAAGAGGATAGTAAAATTACAAGCATCTAAATATATCTTGATGCAAGGAGACCTATACTAGAGAAATAGGGATGGTGTACTTCTTTTGTGTTTAGATACATACCAAGCTAAAGAAGTGCTCAAAGGTCTCCATGATGGAGCATGCGGTGGACACTTTTCAGAAAAAACCACTGCACATAAGATATTGAATGCAAGATATTATTGGCCTTGCATATTTAAATATTTCCATGAATATGTTCAGAGATGTGAAGCATGTCAAATATTTTTAGGAAAGCTCAAATATAATGGTGCATTACCTCTCAATCCCATGTCTACTGAAGAACCATTCCAAATGTGGGGAATAGACTTCATAGGTGAAATAACTGATACATCTAGTGGTGGGAATAAATGGATTTTGGTAGCCACTAACTACCTCACTAAGTGGGTGGAAGCCATACCAACTAGACAAGCTACTAGTAAGGTGGTAATCAAAATTTTGACTGAAAAGATATTGACAAGATTTGGTGTTCCTCAGAACATTATTTGTGATAATGCTATGTGTTTCAGATCTGTATAATTTATTGAATTTCATGAGAAGTATGGAATAAAGATATATTTTTCATCCCCTTATCACCCTCAAGGGAATGTCCAAGAAGAATCTAGAAAAAAAATTATAATGAAAATTACCAAAAGGATGTTAGATAATAACAAAAGAGCATGGGATTAAAAACTACCTCTTGCACTTTGGGCAGACATAATTACAGTTAAAAATTCTACTGGATATGCCCCATATGAAATTGTTTATGGAAAGAAAGGTCACTTACCACTGAATAATTTTTTAGTAGTATACAAGTTTATAAATAAAGAACAATGGGAAGAAGTGGATTTCATGGAAGATATAATACAACAACTTGCAGAATTGGATGAGATAAGGAATAAAGCTCATGAGAGAAATTAGGAATTACAACAGAATGTAAAAGATTTGTTTGATAAGAAAACTACAGAAAGGAAATTTTAGGAAGGAGACCTAGTTTTGAGATGGAATGTGAAAGATCAAGACAAAGGAAAATATGGAGAGTTTGATGCTTTATGGATAGGTCCTTTTGTTATTATTGGTAAAGGAGGTGATAAATCTTACATTTTATAGGATTTGGAGGGTTACAATCATGAAATTCCTATGCATGGTCAGTACCTCAAATATTTTTTTCCATTAAAGATGACAATAGGCAAGTGTGTCTTTCTTCTTTATCTTTGCAATATATATTCTTCTTCTATTTTTCCAATGGTTTTCTTTCCAGAGATAGCTTGGATCTTGCTGTGTTCAAGTATAAACACACATCCCCAGAAAGAGCCACTGGTGTAACCCATGTTTGCAAATCAATTTGCATCCATGATTATTCAGGGAAGTAACTCTTTACATATATCTACTTATCTTCTAGATGATTTTTTTATTCTCTATCATTCTTTTCTTAACAAATTATTATTCTATCTTTTTCCTTCACTCTCCTATTTCTCATGGCTTAATGTTTTAGGACCCTTCTTATATTCTTATTCTAGAATTTTTTTTCTTGAAGCTCCTTTTTCTCACTAGATGAATCTAGGAATTTAATTTTGTAACTTTACCTCCTTAGGAACAAATAATAATTACAATTAATTTTGGAAGTGCTTCTTTAAAGTTTAATCCATCTAACCCCAAATATGAAGTACTTTCATTTAAATAATAATGCACCTAATAGATTTCACATGTCTTATTGTTGCCTCAAAATCCTTAATCCATCAAGACTCAAGACTCCTCAATGTCGAAATGAATAGCCATTTGCAGAGAGGTTGCAAAGAGATAATAAACACCATGGCTGCAGTCGATGGAAGATGAACAACTTGATCTCAGATGCCATGCGCAAGAATACCTATGTGATCTACATGCTCGGAACCGCTGATTAAGAAATCATCGATACTTAATGAAGGATATGAGAAACAAATTATGTCGTGGTTGCAATGTTGACTAGTGTGATTCCAGAAACACATTCATCAACATCTGCAGAGATATTAGTAAACATATTTTCTATAATGCCATACAAAAATATCAACAATGATCAACGCCATTGTACAGTCATTAAAAGGCGACAAAAAACAAAGGTGGTGAATGTGGCTTGAGTAGATGATGCATATTTATTGACGTTGGGACAAATGGTCAGCTAAGAATGTGGTAAAAAGGGATCGTAGAGGGATAATCAACGCTATTCTTACAGTCATTAAGGCAAAAAATGTGGTTACAGAGACTATGCAATAAAGGATATATTTATTATCATATGCAGAGATATATGGGTTGACACACTCATCAGATAAACCGTGAATGGATATATATTTTGAGTATCATTATGATGTAGACCCAATACTTAAGGTCATCAAATCCAACATACCGTGCATAGATTATAATAATACTATGAATGGTTACGACGCAGATCCATTATTAAAGCCATCAACTCCAACATACTATGAAAAGATCATAGATAAAACCATGATTGGTTATACAAATAGAATACCACCATGATGCACATTTATTATTTAAACTTTTCAATTGAAGATATATTATGAAGAGATTATCAAATTATTGTCATCAGTTATCAAATGAGGATGATCAAACATTAAATTATTGTAATCATTAAACATTGAGTTATTGGCTAGGTTCTGTTAGGAAATGTTGTGTTGATCCAAAGAATTCTTTGAGTTTCATATTTATATGGATACCAAAATCAACAAAAAAAAAAAGAAATTGATTGTTATTATTGCCCAAATTTTACATCCTATGCAATTTGGCCTGGTCTACCCCGTCTGGCAATCCCCTGTCATGTTTTTTAGGTCTTCAGGTCTTAACCTTGTTCAAATTTATAACCCCCCTGAAAACCCTAAGTCTTTAATGTGTTAAACGATGAAATATCCCCTTAGTCTTGGTGTGTTATGTTTTGCAGTTACCTTTTTCAAGTCACTTAGGGCACGTGTTCTAATTGATCACCTTGTCCCGAGACCACGGCCGAATATTCCTTTTCTTCCCCCGACTCTGCGTTTCCTTTGTGTCGCGTTGTCTCGTTATGAAACAGTATATTCTTTCTGTGTTCTCAGACCTAGCAATCTCTTTGTAGTTGGGTAGTCAAAGGATAGCCATGTTATAAGCCTTTGTAAGGATGGGACCCACAGCTCAGTCAGGTGATCGCGTGAAGTTTGCAGCAGTCAAGAAAATGTCTTCCGACTGCGCGATTACCTTTGGTCGCCTTGTCGCCAAATCAAGCCACAGTTAGCGGTTAAGCAAGGCCTTCAGTCGGGTGATTGCGAGAGGATCCTGACGGTTAAGGAAATGTTCTTAGACTCAGCGACTACTTCATGTCGCCTGATCGCTAGAAGGAGAAAATGGGTTATGCGACTTCGAGACTAAGTGTTCTTTCATGTAGTCGCGAAGTCTGGGTAAGATTTAAGGGTATGCTCAGTATCCAGCGATTAAAAGATAGCCGTCCGATGAAAAGATCAGAAGATCCAATGGTGGTCGCGTGGTTTGGGAAGCAAAGTTCCCTATGAAGAAAAGTTCTCCCGACTTGGCGATAGGGGTTGTCGGCATGTCACCAGATGCTGAAAAGGGACGCATACAAACTATTATGAAAAGTCAAAAGGCTCAGTATAAGGATCTCCCAACTTGGCGACTAGGCGTTGTCATGCGGTCTTTGAATGGGAGTTAGAAATTCAGTGACAGGGAGACAACCATGATGGTTAAGTAGAGCAGTTAGTAGCGAGGTTGCAGAAAGAAGAATGAGTTAAGGTTAACTCCTCGCGGCTTTGATTTCATTTGTGTCACCTTGTCGCCAGATCGTGACTCAGGTCAGCCAGAGGTTAAAGGGGCATATTGTCACCAGGTCATGGATTGGAACTATGGTTAATGACTGATGCCCGTGACAAAGAGACTCAGGGCAGTTGCGTGATCGCTGGATCCTAAAATTTAAAAGGTGGCGGTAGTTTTTTTGATGTGACAGGGTGGATCTCCCAGCAGCCAATCACAGACTTGTATTGTGATCACTGTGCAAAGGGGAGTAGCTGAGATGGACTGCAGACAATGAATCACAGTGTGACATGTCATCCATGTTCAATACAGTTGGATCATTCCGAGGATTCATTTTTGAAAGTTTGATTTCCTGTTGAGCTCAGAACCTACGGCTAGCTTTTGTTCAAGTTCACAGCATGACAAATTATGATAGAACTGATGTTTTCGACTGATGAGCTATGTACTTTGAATGATGGCTATTAGTGGTTCATGGTGTTTTCCTTTTTGCATTCACCGTGTTTTTAGTTTTTGGAGCCCAGTTGCATTTTTGATGACTTTTGAAGGGCTAGGCGGTGGCTGGACAGGCTAGAATCCGATCAGGAAGTTATTACTCTCCAAAATGCAGTTGGCTAAAAGGCATGATTATGAGTTGAAGGCTCATTGATGAGGAAGTTTGGGTGGCCGTCAGGGGTCACTTCTTTTCCTAAGAAGGTATGATCAGTTGGCGAGCATTCATGGAAAGGCCTATTTGCAGAGTAGAACTGATGGACCCAGGTTGCGTGTCTGCAGGCATGATCAAGTATAGGGATGGGCATAAAGGAAAAGATCTGATCTGATCGAGATTCATCTTTGGAGTACATTTATGACTGGATTGGATTGGTTCCAGGGTGGATTATTCTATTGTAAAATCTGTAACTCTGGTTAAGTTTTTGGGACTCCTGCCTGCGTGCAGTTGAGTGTTGTATTTAAGGTTTTTTTTGGGAGCCTTAGTGCTAAGAATTGGCAATTGTAAAGAGACTTTCTTTCTCTCAGAGACCAATTTGTGGCAATATTTCTGCCCTTGTGGTTTCCTGCATTTGTGATTCCCATTGATGATTAAGATATTTTTGAGGTACTTGTGATGTTTATTTCATCCCTGTCTTCACTATCTTGATTATCTCTTACTGGATTGAAGTTTATGAATGTTGTTAATGGAAATTGGGGTTCCTAGTCCCTCTCATTTTTCTGTAATTTTGTGTGTTATTGTGTTTGATCTAATCTAGATGTTTTGTGGGTATACTTCAGCCCCTAGAAGTCTTGTCTCACTCCTACACCTGGTTGCGGAAAAGGATGTTTGTTTGCAGGTCATAGGTCGAGTCCTTTGTTCAGACCTTCCTATGAAATACTTATGCAAGCCTATCTAGTGAGTTGTGACTTATCAGACCTGATTCCTCCATTGGTTTCATCCCTCTATACTGAGATCCAAACCCTTAATTTAGTGCATCACCTAGTAGGTAGTTTTCTTTCATGTATTTTCCCTTCCATGCACTCCTTCTATCCCTTTCCCTCCAAAGTTTACTTTCCTGTAAAAGAAGCAAATTAAGATGATTATCCAAGAGGAACCAACCTAGAATCTGGAGGTCTCATCTCGGTTAGCATAAGGTCCCACAACCTTGAGATGACTCCCTTGTTATACTGGATTATCAAGACTAAGAGAGCTTGAGATCATAGGCGCAAATTCAGTGTATAACATTTCTGGCATGCCCGGTGGGATAGTAAAAGAAGTTCATTATAGAACATTATGTTACCTCTGATATGCAGGTCACATAATACAAACTTTTAAAGAATTTATTCTGACAAGTATATCTGGCGACTCCACTGGTTTAAAATTTTTAGGCCAACCTTGTTTAAGGTATATGAAAATGATTGCAACTAGGAGCTCGAAGCCCACTGAATTTTTAGAGTTGCCCTTGAAGAGAAGTCACAAAGGTAGGTCAACTCAAAGGGAGTCCCCTGCAAGGAGAGTTCAATCTACACCTCCTGATTCATCAAAAAGGAGACTTTTTGCCTTTCATCACAGAAGAAGAGGAAGGTCTCTAACCAGGGATCTAGAGGAGGGAGATTCAAGTACAACTCATATTGTTGTGAATCTTCAAGTTTCAGCTCCTGCAATGGCTAGAAATTTTTCCTTTGCACCTTTCAATCAAGGGAGCCCGTTAAATTTTGCAGTGCATCATGATGTGCCCTTGGTGGCATTAAAAATCTTGCCTGATTTCATAGGTGAAGGGAAAACCACAGCCTTTGAGCACATAAGAGATGTGACTACCATCTACAGCATCCAAAACATTATTCAAGAAGATGTAGCCACCAAGTTATTAGCAGCATCTCTAAAAGGTAAGGCTCTTGAATGGTTTAGAACTTTAGCTGTTGGGTCTATTACTTCTTGGGATGAATTAGGGGATGCATTAAGTAAGCATTTTGAGGATAAATCAGATAACTTGTCTCTGGTTGAGCAGTTAACAACCATTAAGAGAGACCCTC